>JARFYH010000042.1:0-86164 GCA_029582165.1 Portulaca oleracea | reverse complement strand
GCTACCATGTGCTGCATTGATCAAGCTTCTCATCCGATAACAGAATCTCAGTATCAGGCCATGGAGCGCCTTGCTTCCACAGCATTTCGTATTTTGCAATTGAAAGGGACGCAGTAGATCGAGTTCCAGAGATTTTAAGATAATATATATTCATACATTCGTAATCGCCATCTTCGGCTTCTTCTGATATCGTCGCTTGTGTTGTACGATTTGTAGGATTGTATTGAAACCATTGACGTGAGGAGCTGCTCGGAATCGTTGGAATAGGTAAGGCCAGCGAAAAAGAGATACAATTGCAAAACACTATTAACCCATTCAATGCGAAAATATTCTAATGTGCCTTTGAAGTACGATGATGAGTAAAGCTCCTACTAACAGTCCGATGGATGTGCGATGAAAACCATCGGCATGCTGCGACTAGTATGTCTCAGTCATGCTTCTCCAAGCAGATATTCAGATGAAGAATGATTTGTTGGGGACGACTGCACGTTGGATGTTGTGGTACACGAACCCAGCGAATAGAAAAAGTTATCCGTTGCATTGGGTGAGTTCTCGGCATTTGATGCAGGCGGCGCTTTGAGTCCCACAGACATCATCATTAGCTCCATAGAGTTTCCGTCGGTGTACGTAGTTGCTTCGTCTTGATTGTCCATGACACGAACAAATCTTCCTTTAATACGAGGCCGATCGTCCGCGAGCTTTTTCCGACAGTCGTATTTGATACTCTTCTTCCATGTACGATTCTTACGCTTCTCATGAAATTTATGAATTCGTAATTTGCGGGCCTCAGGAGTATAACTCCCAATGCGTTTGTTCGATGAAACGTTTTCGTTGCTTTGTACAGCATACGGACTAAATCCTGTCGAAATCGTAAGATCGGAAGGAGAATGTGTATTATCTCGTTGTCTATCACTCAATGGGGTGCAACGTGCAGCATTCCAACTGTAAGCATTCACAGAATCCTTTTCCTCATGATCCAAACTCGTGCTTGGTTTTTTTGAGTTGTTTGGCGATGGTATAGAAAAATGCATTGTCTCGAATCGCATGAGAAGTTTTTCAGCTTTATTCACTTCTACACTCGTCGGATTTGGGCCTAACATGCACGATACATTACTATCTTTCATTAAAGAAATAAACAGACTGTCTCCCATACAGAAACGTTGGTATCTACACAGTCATCGAATACAGAGCTCGGACGTAATGGTGAGAAATATAACGTGAAATCAGTGACGTCCGATTCCAATTGATCATTCATCGTCATGAGCGATGTTTCAATATCATCATGCCTCACCCATTCGATATCTTGATTGAACCCTTCACCAAATTCCGCACCGAGAACACTCTCATCATATATCCATTCGCTCGCTACATCTTCTAATGTTTCATTCCCTTCTTGCGTATTGGATGTATCGATCGCATCTTTTGATCGTACAAAGGTTTTTGTACGATGTAACCCACAAAGAGATCCGCACGATCGCATTTTATCTTGTGGGGATAAACACATATTCTCATTCACTATCACTGCGCTCATTAGCTCGAAGCAACTGTTTCTTTGTAGCAATAAAGGAAATTAGCTCGCGTGCTCGGATTCTTATAGAACGATATAATTATTTTGCGAGTACCTAAACGCTGTACGAACTCCGTTTTGCTATAAATTTGTATTGAGATCTTTTCGCTTTTCTTAAGTACGGCTAAGTGGATATGCAGAAGAAGAAAGTGCAATGGAAGAAAAGGTGAGGAAAAGTATTGCATGTATGATAGCCAATAAGAATATGTAAGAAGGTAACCTAAACAGCTTTAGATGGGTTTTACAGATGTCTGCATGGCGAACGCAGTATGGATTACATGGAGAGTGGGATAGATGCAGTGTTATGAGTTTAGTAGCTGTAGTTGGATTCGCGTGGTATCGTATGGTGATTACGTTTTATGATTATTGTAGTGTACCCCTAACGATGGTGTAAGGTATTTCTATAGTAGTACGGCTGGTGCTACGTAGAATCTCGGATTCATGTTTTGCAAATTTTTTGTATAAGGCTTTTTCGGCGAGCAGTCGATAATGATATTGCTTTACGGTGAAAATTTCGTTTGCTATGTTATTTGAGTATTGATTATGTAAATCATTGCGCAGGGACTTCCAACACTGAGCTCAGCACTGACATAAATTGGTTATGCACATTGGGTTATTGATGCATTTTGGTGATTATATAGCCACCGTCACTCGGTTCACGAAAGTCAGTGTGCCCGAGCGGTCCAAGGGGGTAGACTCAAGTTCTACTGTGCGTGCACTCGTGGGTTCAAATCCCACCGCTGACACTATAAATTAGAAAGCTCAACTCTGCCTCCGATGCCATGAGAATTTATTTCGTGACTCGTTAGTAAATTTAATAAATCGTTGAAGCTGTTAGCATAGCCAGCTTTTTGATTACCTCCATGTGCTGATGCAACTAAAACGTATCACAAATGTGTAAGACACTAGCATAATTCAGTAATGCTTCATGCAGTGCAAGGACAAGAAATCTATATCGATCTTTGAAATAACAGCGACATCTTCACAGCAACATAGCTCTATCTTCAAAACCTGCATGCATCTATGAACCACATCGACAACAAACGTATCCACATAATACCATTGTAATTGCAGAAAATGACGCTTTCCATTTCGGAGCGCAGCTGAAAAGCAGTGACATTCCATGCACCAAATGATTCGAATGCTGCTGCTCAACTTTGATTGGTCAAATTAGGTTACTTGATGAACATCAATGCAACATCTGACAATCAAGACAAAATTCACCGCGATGCTAGCGGATCAGCCACCAAAAACCTCATGAAAGAAGTGTTCTATCCACAGATTACAAAGTACGACTCACGCAAAACAATCATGAAAAGTATCCAGCAATCAGTTCTTACATTTCGCGGCACTCCGCTGCCTCCGAAAGTCAAAACTGCTTCGCCTCCTAAAAATCAAACAGAATTTGGCTCGCTTTCACTACAAATACCACAAGCAAACATTCTTTCACAGTATCAATCGTACATTCCTTCCACAATCTTTGTACGTGTACGATGGTGGGGCGAAGATCCGCTGGTCAGCTCTTCCGTCCTATTTGCAATATTATGAAGGAAGAGGATACGCCGGAATGTAATGATGCGATGGGTATACAGTGTGGCGATCGATTACTTCAGCAACATTGGTCCATTGTGTATCCCATCGTCGTACAAGAGCCACAATTCTTTGCATACTTGAGCGATATGGTAACGCTGCTGAGCTTTGTATACAATTATACTATTCCTTTGATATTATCTTCTATGTTTCCGTAGCGTGAGCTGATAGCCGATGTGATCGATTCTAGAAGTCGACGTACAATGGGAGTAGCTCGTGTACCGTTGGACCGGATCATAAAGGATGAGCGCCAGAGAATAGAGAACGGGTACTACCCCATTGTAGGTTCATTACATGATGGCGAGGAAGATGTATTAGGATTTTTGAATATAAATTTATGTGCTGTATGGAAGCGGAGTAGCTCGTGCCTTCATAATGAAAAGGATATAAGAGCGTGTCATGAAGATGATTCAGGTGAGCATGCGGAAGGATTCTTATCGGACAGCTCAAAGGAATCAAAAGATCAGATCGAAGAAAAGCAAACGAAAGAATATCAGAGTAAGCTTCAGTCACTCATAGTCAAAGGGAAGAAACTCCGTGAATCGATGGAAATTGCGGTGAGTTCTTCCGCCTGTGGATTGAGCATACCATCAACGAAAGACCCGGAGACAAAGCAAGTTTTTGAGCCTCCAAATATCCACAGTGTAGAGCCTGAGAACGAGAATGCACAGGATAATGCTTTCCAGGTATCTACATCTTATTGTCAAGCAGTTATTGGGAGCCAAACGGATCAAACAAGCTTTCCTGATACGAAGACCAGACCAAACATCGAATTCATGGCAAAATTTAAGCAAATTGAAATGGATACAGAATTTTTGAGGAAGTACTTATTCTCAAACTCAAAGGAGGCACAGAAAACCGTTCCTACTACCACTCGAAAGAGGCGCTTTACTTTGATCGTGACGCTTTCTTGTCTCGACTCAGAAGAAGACCAAAGTACTGCGAAGAACTGTGTAAACATCGCAAGCTTTCCTGTGAGCTGCAGTGCAGAGGAGCTGTCTCAATGTGACAAAGTTGTCTGGAAAGATTCATCAAAAGGCACGATGCACGATTGGGATACTGCTGGAACGAAGTATCTGCAGCATTCAACGCTGATAAAATTCCGTGTGATGCTTCAGCCTCATCAAAGTCGATCGAATCGACAGCTTCCTCAACCGTCTTTGAAATCGATTTCAACGCTGGAACTCGTTGGAGATCATATCATACAATCGAATGGTCCACAGATTCAGCATATTTCTTTGCGTATGTGTGCCTCACCGCGAAATTTGAGACGGCCACAAGAGCGTCCTATCACAAAAACACACACATTACCGGCTGGCTCATTATCCATCCGATTCATAAAGAAAGAACCTGATAATCAAAGTCCATTAAGGGAAGGTACAAATTCGGACGAGCTCAGTGACAGACTCTCTGAATTTTCCGCATCATCCTCAGCTCGCACTAGCGACTCAACGGATACGGATAAAGTTTTACAAATCTATCTCAAAGGTCTAGAGCTTAGCCGTGAGAAAATGAGTTCGGCTCAGCTCACAGAAATTTTTGACGAGAATTGTAAGGTCTGGTTTGAAATCAATTGTGCGATGCCTAAGAATTGGCTTCCTAACGATCTCACTATTGGAGATAAGATCACACGTGATGGTCCTCATCGTCCGTCAAGACTACTGCCGGGTAAGCGGTATTTGACCGAAGAGAGAAATGGAATGGAGTCGTTACAGCTCAAACCCGGCAACGTATTTGAAGATCAGTATTGCTGCTGCTTCTGCACACATGATACAATGACATCCGCGTTGAAGCACTACTTAATAGCTGAAGTATGGGCGCTACCAACTTCCTTGAACAAAGAGAACGCACAAAAAGAACTTATCGGTCTCGTTAAGATTCCTTTGTCTATACTTTCTACCAGCGCTCTACTCACGACGGATGCTTTGCCAATTCTTCCAGGCCATAGCACGTGGCCCATTGTTCACATATTATCCGACAAAGTGATCGGTCTCATTCATTTGCATATGCGCTTTGGAGTGAGAGAACAGGTACGGGACATAAACCTCATGACCGATCTTCACTCACAATCTTCTTTGAGCAGCTTGCAAAATATAAGGAAAGTCGAGAAGGGAACTCTTCAGCTGCAAAGATTGTATCGGAAAAATCGGACTGCGCTAAAAGCAGCAGAAGCCGATAAGTCCCAGCGTCAAATGCATCGACATCTCTTAGAGATCCATATTCGTGAGCCCTCAGAAGATGGCATTATCAAAAGCTCTCATGAATACTCATCCGATGGCTGCGAAGTAAAAGGCCGCTTGACAGTCGAGATGTCATCAGCAACCACAAGTATTTATTCATTTTTCATATGGTGGGATCGGAAAAGTAAACAGAAGAACAGCGTATTCTCTTCTAATTTGGAGAATGCGGACAAAAGAAAAGGCCCTGAAAGACCTTTCTCTTGGCATACGTGCTCATTTATCTCGTTAGAGCTGTCGTTGATTCTTATTTCGAATGGTCGATCGACGCTTTTGGGCTCGGCCAATTTAAATCTTTCACAGCTCGTGAGATTGTTGGTACGGAGCAATAGAAATCCTACGAACATGCCGAAACTCGTACGTGATATCGATCTTCCGATAGATTGGGGTGGGAGCTCATTTTCATCGGCTTCAGCTGATTCTTTAGTAAGCAAGTTATGGATACCTCTTCGCGTTCTTCCGTTGCAGATCTGTATCCGCGAAAAAGCTGAAGATATGCAGGAAGAATACCTCATGAAGTCTCCTCTGCTTTCTTCCTCAGACACATCGGCAAAGCACAGCTCAGCTCTTATGAATTGCCTCGCAACAGCCAATTTGAAGCTTCGTATCTCTGTACAATCGCTCGCACCTATTAATGATCTAGTACTTTGCTATCAGCGGATACGAAGTACATCCGATCAGCAAAAAACGCATAGTGCTGCAAATGATTCCGATCTTCATGCTCAATTGGAGTATTCTTTATGCGTTGGAAGTATCCTTCACGAAAATATGCGGAAATATCTCGTGAAGGAAACTGAGAAAGATACTTTCGACTCGAGACAAGCTCGTCCTCGGCTTCGATTCGACGCTTCGACTTATTTATGGTGGGTTTATCTTTCTTCTTCTTCGTTTCCGCTTGTAGAGAAGACGTCTGGGAAGATCAAGCACTAGATGAACAGATGATTGACGTGGTCGTGCACAATGAATGGATCGAATGTCTGCAATCTTTTTGGGAGGCCAATGCCGCAGCAGCATGTTTGAGTATTGCAGTACGAGTTCATAGTTACGTTCAACCGAGATTGGTTGAGATCGGTACTGTTTCTGCTCCTTTATCACCATTGTTGTACCAGCCCAAAGGGCTTGGAAGGTCCTTTTCCCATTCAGTCTCACGTCGATTCGACCGGCGTTCATTATAGATCATCTACTCTCGTACTTTGCTGCAGCTTTGTCTTTGAAGAACAGCCGAACATAAATAATGTTCTGGCTCCTAAGAAGCAGACCAGGCTCACTCCCGAAAGTGCTGGGGAAGAAAAAGGATTGCATCTTAAAATTTCAGTGGAAGAAGTCCGGCATCTCCAGGATATGGACCCTGAACATAAAGAACTGAGCTCGTTCAACAAAATATGCGTTTCATGGGCTTCCTCGTCGCGAGATGGGGAATGTAAGCCACCGTCGGTCGGCATCCTAGCAATCGATTCTTCCATAAATGAAAGGTCTTCGTACAAGAAACGTATCGGGCTACCTGCGACGTACGACTACGATCACTGTGGACCTGAAAGCCCAGCGACGTTGTGTGAAAGATATTGGCGTCGTAAGCTCTCCAAACATACGTTGGCATTTAAGTTTTACTGTGATGCTATCGATGCACTCGAGACGCCAATTGAAGTGGATACAGAGCAGACATTGCTTGTAGGATCAGCGATCGTAGATCTTGCTTTGTTTGGAAGCTCGCAAGGGAGTGATTTGGATGGCTGGTACCACATCTATGAGCCTCGTACTGGATTTCCATGCGGTCAATGTAGAATCAAAGCCTCTATCCATACTGCAACAGCATCTCCGACTTCTCACAGCTTCTTGAATGAAGTCAATAATTCTTCTCTATGTGAAGAGGATAGCGTCTTGAACGACGCTAATGCCATAGCGATGACAGATATGGAATGTGTTCAAGCAACCGCAAAGGAGATCCAAGAGCGCTTACAAAAGCTCTCACAGACGCTAACGTCGTTTGGAAGCAGTAACATGATGGAGCCAGATCTATATCATGATGAAAGCGCTGAAAAAGAATCTCCGATGCGTCAGCTATCGCTTCAAAAACCTAATGAGATAGTTTCACGAGCCGATCTAATGCGCAGGACAGAACAGAAGACTCAGCTCGCCGTGATTCCTGTTTCCGCACTTGTGATGCATCGACGCGGGACCGCTTTGATGAGATTCGTGTTTTAAATCTCATACGCTTCAAAACTTTGTGCGTGCCTCGATCTCTACAGGAAGATTGGAGAATCCACTTTGCTCAGCTTATGAATCATGACAACCTACAGCTCATCGTCTATCGCAATGCCATCAAGAATGAAGCCGTCTGCAGTCTTTCCATTTCGGAGGACCAAGCAGAAGCTGATCAGGGCTACAGCGCTTCGAAGATCGATATGTATAATGCGAAAAGAAGAGCTGAGCCATCACATGTACCTCGCCCAGAACCGCTGTACGAATCGATGACAATGTGATTCAATCTAAGTGCAATCGCAGAACGATGAACTGAGAAATACATGATTTGCATCGATGCATATACAGACCAAGCAAAGTTCATAAGCCATCAAAGAAAAATAATATAGCAACCCTGCAACCAGAAAAAGAGACTCGTAGCTCGGCCTCCTGTTGCACCATCGTCTATTCCACAAAGCCACCATACCAAGTGCTCTTGGAGCGATCCAATGCAAGCCTATTCATTGATACCAAGTACAAGACGATACATGACGCGATGAATGATTCAAGTCAAAGCCTAATTGATTGCAGTGAATCCATCGAACGATACAGTAATGACACTCCTTTGATTACCAGCGACAGAATCTTTTTAAACATTTCAAGCCCAAGAGAAATTGGCAAATGATCATCAATTGTCAAGTCTTACAGACAAACGAAGAGAATTCCACATTACCAACGGTACCATGCGATAGATCTCATAGTAATTACTCGGCAGACCGAGACGACGAAGATCCTTCGATCCCGGAAGCGTCTGCTGAGCAACCTGCAACATTTATTGAGTTCAAAGATGCAGCTGTTCAATGTGACATGAATAGTTTCAATGCGGAACGTGAATGTGCTGAAGGGGATTTTGGTATTGTAACGAGTAAACTTCCATCAGAACGAATGATTAGTGGTCCTACATCAGACGATTGTGGAAATGATCGTGAAGTAATGGAGACTTCACCGAATAAGGAGCGAAAAGACCAAGATACCCAGATCATTCGGCATGAAACGGTGTCAGTGTGTTCCTTGAAGGAGACAACGCTGAAGAAACTCATTGAGAGACTCGATCACATGGTAAATCTGATTCAAAACCTGCATCAAATGTATCAGAAAACTCCCAGTCAGATAAATATCTGTAATGAAAAAGATATTTCACAAGAAACAGAGCAAGTAGCAGATTCAGAGGATGCCAAGCATGTTGCTAATAGTAATGTGGAGCATACAGAAGAGTCGATGACGAAAGAGGCCAAAGTTTGCGGAAGAATTATTAACCCTCCGCGTGGTACATTGCACAGCCATCAAAAAATGGATCCACTTGAACACTCACAACAAAACATTGCTGTTCGTATGCCGCCTCTAAAGCTCGATCAATTCAAGGAACATAAGCATTACACTCGTCCGCCAGAGAGCCTTGTAGAATCATATCAGAAGGTTCCATGCTCAGATTCTGTGGAGAAAGATTCGGTAACGCAAGAGATTTTGAATCTTATACACGATCAGAAAGACTTACGGCGCCCAAATCTCCAAACGCACTCGCTTAAAGCTGTCGTGGAATCGAACACGGAAGTATATTATCGAGCCATGACACAAAGACCTGAATCGGAGACAGAGAGAATAGCGCGAATCATGAATGTAAATCTTCAGTCATGGCTTGAAGACTTGGATGATGATGATTTGGATAGTGTATCCTCCATGTGACAAGACTCATCTCAGTATTGGTAAGCCTATTACGTTTAACGCGGCGCTTTCCTAAGAGATGTGTCTAATTGCTGTAGAAATTGTCTTATGAGTGGAGATGGTGAACTTTTGGAATGTGTTTGTTCGTCGTTTGAACGCTGTATGCCGTTGGGTTTGCTGGGACAGCTCAAAGTATCAGATTTCTATGTATTAATGATGCTTCCCATTTGATACCTGTTCTTTGAAGATGTCCAAGCGCCGAAAAGCGAAGAGAGAAAGAGCGGCTGAAGGGCGAAGCATAGAAAGCTGCTTAGCTTTCTGCTCTGCCGGTCCTGCTTTCACTCTCTCTTTCGCAGTAATCTTCACATCAACCACGCTTGCCTTTCAAACCGCCTGGAGTTCTCAGCTCAGCCGATCTTGCTCCTCTGTGTTGTTATTTCCATTGCCGTATCTCCGATGGCGTTGTGACCAGCAGCACCCGCAACACCGAGCTATCATAACAATGATTCCCTCTTCATCATCACCATCGTTGCCATCTTTAGAGCTGCCGTCACAATAGCAGCAGCTTGAAACCGAACATACACCTCGAAGCCGCTTTCTTAGGCAGAGGCAATCATTGTCGACAGGTACCATTCGTAATGACAAGGAAGAAGAGGAAAAGCAGACGAGGAAACGGAAAGGTTAGACGGTATATAAGTGTTGTCTGGAAACATTTCTCCAGGATAAAAAGATGAAGAGCAAAGCACCAGCTTCGCTGACTTGAAGGCGCTGCTTGTTCGCTAAAAATGCCTTCAACCTCACAAGGAGGCACCATCGATCACACAGAAAGAGATCAGCGATGATTATCATGCTCCGCTTACCGCTTATCGAGGCACTTGTGCTTTAGCAGTTCAAACAACACCACCACCGTTCACTTTCGGGGACAACCTTATTCATATACCCAGCTTGCAGTGAGAAGCATTTTAACAAACTGCCCCAAATCGAATGAGAATCTTCAATGTCATTGCTCATGCAACTTCATATACAGGCAGAACCATTTGTTCTCCGTAGCCAAGACCCATTTTATAGGCAACGCATGAAATCGACCTTGCCTTGGTATATTTGGCTACACGTCCTCCTTTCTTCCGCAAACGCTTGCTGCGTGATAGAAACGATTTTGGCTGCAGCTGCAAGGACCCCATAGGGAAAGTTTGGTCTTGTACTAGAAAGGAATCAGCAGCGGTCATGCGCTGACGTTTTTGTGCCGTTTTTGAGCAGTCATTTTATCATGAACCTTTGCTGGAGACACCTCAGTATTGTCGTAATGGATGGTATGAGGAATAGACTTGGGTTGAGCAGCATGATGATTTATCGGGAAGATCTTTAGATCACAAGCCAAAAAATTGTGAAGCCGCAGCAGCTCGTGGTGAGGTTACCACGAATACTTCTGTTCTATAGGCTGCCGCAGCTTCATCACTACGTCCCTGCTTATTGAAAGACCGTCTAATGAAAACAACCGTCGTCTACATTCGATTCAAAGTAGAAGCGGTTTGCATACGCACGCCATCGTGAGAAGCAACACCTCCATTGAGCGCGGGCACAACGTCGACAACCTGACGATTCAGGGAGCCATTCGGTCCACCGAATTGGAGTCAAAGTCGTTATCTACTAGTCCAGTCCAATCCTTCCATCAAGCTCTAAGCGCAACAAAACACTTGAACGCTCGAATCGGTAACAAGACCTCACGCTGTGGGTGCTCAATACACTGAAGACGGTCTTCAGTGTATTCACCGTTCCAAATACAATACGAGTCAACAGCTAATGCTGGATCAAGTCGATGGATCACTCGTCTATGAGGGGATGCACTCAGACATGAAAGATGGGAAGAGCGAGATACGAGCACTCATTCGAATCCAACGATTGATACAGAGGAAAAGGGCCGAAGGCTTCAGTTGAAGACATCGATGAAAGATCTCCTGTCGTATAATTGAGAACGACGTCGCGACGCATTCAGGAAAAGAGACCGCGAAAAGTTCGGCAAAAAACGCTAATATAAACGCAAAATTACAGTACTCATTAACTCGCAAACTTTACGAAAACAGCGCAACGAAAGGAACGCAAGCATCGTATGTAAAGTCATTTCTTTCTACCAAAAAAGATATGCTTATCCCACATACCTAAGCGCTATAATATACTCGCGCTTAATCATCATTTAGAAACGACCGCTTTCTCCATAATGTCAAGTACTGAATACGTTGAAGGAGACGTCCTTGATCCTTCATGATAGGCTGAGGCGATGCGACATGAATGACGTTTCGATCTTTGACGGTTTGTCCAACGGGCGTACGACAATAATTGTCATTTTGGCCCCAAAGAACGGTTTGGATTTCTATTAATAGCTCATTCTTCTCTCAATCTAATCAGCAGCCATTTCTAGATCATCGAGAACAATGACATCGGCTTCGGGTAGTGCGCTTACAGCCCTATGCTTTGCTGTTGTCGCGTCTTTAATCGCATACAACGCGAATGTTGTGAATATGGAAGCTATCAGACCTACCAACGTGTTGAAAGCCTTCCAGAAACGTAGGAGCAAGGGGACAAGAAAAGGAAAGTCGGTCATATGCGACCGCATCAAAAACAAAACAAATCAACGTTCTATTGAGGAGATTACGTATGGTCATTCACTTCGAAAAGTATTTGGGTTTAAAGGGGAGATCCCTAAAAGCATAAAGCCTAACGCACTAGCACATGGAGAATCTATTGACAATGCATGTGGCTGTGAGGAGATGCGAAAACAGGTGGAGAACGTCGGAACGTTGGAACTGGATCCCGTAGCGGGATTAAACATGGCAGCGGCCATTATTGGAGAGGGCGTATCACTGTAGCTAAACAGCGTGGCGGACATCAAACGTGTGATTTCGTCGGAAGGAATCATAGCGGCCATTATTGGAGAGGGCACGCTTCTGATCTCAAATCGCGTGGCGCACACTAAACATGGGAGTTCGTCGGAGGAAAAAATAGCAGCGGACATCATTGGAGATGGCACATTACCGGAATCAAATAGCGCGGCGAACACTAAACGTGTGGCTTCGACGGAAGAAAACATTGCGGCGGCCATTATTGGAGATGGCCTTTTAATGGATCCAAACAGTGTGGAAGAAATTGCAAACGTGGTATGGGCAGCAGAAAAGAAAAAGACAGAAGCCGATACAGAAAGCGCCCTCCCATTTAACTTAAATATTGTGGCGGATAATGAACATGCGCCACCAGCAGCGGAAGAAAACATTGCAGAGGCCTTTATTGAACAGGGCCCTTTATTGGAGTCAAATAGTGTGGATGAAATTGAAGACGAGGTCTCAGCAGCGGAAGATCAACAGGTCCAAGCGGCAGAAGCCGTTATTGAAAACGCTCACCCAATCAACTTAATTTTTGTGGAGGTTAATGAACATGCGCCATCAGCAGCAGAAGAAAACATCGCAGAGGCCGTTATTGAAGAGGGCCTTTTATTGGAGTCAAATAGTGTGGATAAAATTGAAGACGAGGTCTCAGCAGCGGAAGATCAACAGGTCCAAGCGACAGAATACGGTAATTATGTTCTTGAAGGAGTGGTCAATGAAAGCAAAAAAGAATATACATGCAAATACGAATGTGACATTGTACGAGACGTAGTACAGGCCATTGTTGATGAGGTCCTTTTATTGGACTCAAATAGTTTGCAGAAAATTGAACGCGCTCCAGAGCCGGTGGAAAATGCTCAGTCCAATGGAAAACAGAACCTAACGATCAAAAAGCTGAGTTTTTGGGACTCGGATACGGACATAACAAGCACCACAGCGCCTTCACCGGCCGGAGAGGAAATTGCCGTGCAAGAAGAGCGTATCACGAAGACTAAGAAAATACATCAACCAGTTCAGGACACGAAGCGCTGCTACATGGATGTGCATTCCCATGCTCGTAATGGAACCAAAACAGCGACGGCAGCGGAGACGGCGAAGCTGTCATGGCGACGTCGCGCAGATGCGCATTCGCCTGAGTATGATCGTCACAGATCTACGGAGTCGGTGAAGCTGCCATGGAGACGTCACAACACTCCTTCACGCAAGGCGCCCCAGAAACAGGTCTACCGCGTGAAGAATGCGCCAGAAGGAGGACCAGTGCAAGTATGGGACGCTCCAAAAAAACACCGCAGGTTCCGCCGCTACCAGCGCCACGAAGAAAATGCTGAACGCCTGTCCCAAGTCCCGACCTATGGAATGGCGGAGATTAACAAGAAGACGTTTCCAAGAAAGGAGACCGCCAAACGCTTTGTGTGGAAGAAGAAGTACCAGCGCAAAGTCGAATTCAGTACGTCCGCAGATTGTGCGAGAACAGCGTAGAATAGGAGCTCAAGTTTCGAAGTTAACTTTTTTCTAATATAGCCCTCTTCAAGCTGATTTGCCCGTATAGTATCTGCCCAAACTTTATCAATCGGCAAGAGATTTCTTCGAATGATTTCATAGGCGGCTTCAACGGCGCGATAAATTATATGTAGTATAATACATCGAATGGAGGTAGAGCTAATACATGAACCTCATAGACATTCATTATTATCGAAGAGGTCGTTTTCTGTCGTATCAAGATTGTCGTAAGCCATCGAGGCGACCTCAATAAAGGATACAGGCTGCTCGGCTTTGTCGTACGGACCATGGTAGCGTGCCATTAGGATATGTCAGGGCTCTCCTTCTTTTAGGCTGTGTTGTATGATGGTGACTGATTCCTCGTTCATGGATATGATTGTCCTGTCAGCTTTCCTACGAGGACGTTTTCCTTGCGATGCACAAGGAATCGTTGAGCCTTATGGCGATCAGAATGTTTCAAATATAAATTGGCTCTCAGCACATAATGATACAGCTCTTGTGGTTGCTTCAGTAGTTGGCGCTGACGTTACACGCTTCTTTTTATCTATCGTGATCGAATCTCTCGGTGTGGCGACTCTACTCGACAACCTCTATATTAAGTTAACATGTCTGTATATAGGCTACACATAGCGAGCTGCACAAATTAAACCTTAGCCTTCTGTATCATTCTCTTGCCTAGTGATAGCCGCAACTCTGATCTTCGAGTATTCTTTATACCAGTCAATATTTGTAAGTCTCAGAAAATTAGAAGTTCAAGCGAGGTTGTTTATTCTTTCTAACCTTTCGCTATGAATCACGTCCACGCTAATTCACCTCGCCTACTATCTCGTTCGTTTTACACTATAGTTATGATTTTCCCTTCGAGAGGGACAATTTTAAGCCTCCCGGGTGTAAGCAGAGTGCTGCAGTGTGGCTAACCTTCGAGCTTTATTTCGTCGCTAACTGCTCCCGACACTGAGATCGCTCACAGTGCACGTTTTGAGAATTTGAGGTTTATGCTCGAAGAGAGGATCCAGGGACCGAACTCACTCAACTGATAGTAGTGATACGGGTCTTGCTGGTGGTCGGCAGCTCCGTCTCCGGGGCGGGGCTGGGTGACTCTCTGTCTGAGCTCTGCGTACTATAGTCTATTATGAGTAATCCTTGGTTCGATATAAAAAAATGATATCGGTATAAGGACACAGTTAGACATTATCAATGGCTAAAACATGATGTGAGTGATCAATTTCGCCGCGGATAGAATAAATAACAACATGGTTAGATGATAGCGACTCTCTTTGCTTCATGACTTGTTTCTTCGACTCATGAACACTCTACTGAAGTGATTCACATCGACAAAAACGAAAGCAGACTCAGAGTGGCAAGCAGGCACCTGCATGAGTCTTAACCGACCGGATCCATCGCCTTATGTATTATTTGTGAGACAATGCTTGAGCTCTGGAATAGACATGCCTTGACGAAATCCCACCCTATATTCGAGTTTCAGGTAGCAGTCACAGAATAAATAGAGAATATGTGTACATAAATCAAAACGATTTTGATGACCCGATGGTAGGCCTAGCCTTTGTATTCAATCGGAAGCCGTTCTGTCTATCCAGACAATCAAGTTTGGTACAGGCAATCGTGCTGTGCGTACTTGAATGAGCCCGTACAAAGTTGTCTAAAATATTCGACTGTTTTTGGACACTCACATTTAAAAGTAAAAGCTCTAGAGGCCCGACAGCAGCGCCTCCTGTAGAAATGTCAAAGGAAAAAAAGGGTTGCCGTGGCGGAAAGCCTCATGCAGGAACGGTATCATATTGAGCTGGTATTAAGGCAATCGTTGCGTAAGGAATGTATTTTCATACATACTATATTATAGGATAGCAATCGTAAAGCAACAGGGCGAAAACAATTACGGCGGATCCACTGCGAATCAACAAGATAATACCTAAAGCAATGAAATAACGAGTTGATACTTAGATCAATTGTTGTACTACAATGTAGTATGCATGGCGTAAAACGTATCCCCGGCCACAGAAAATCTTTGTTACACGATTTGAAAAAGACCCTCATTTTTCCTCCGCTTGAATTTGTTTCGCTTTAACGATCATCTGCAACGGTTTTTGTAATTGTCATATCTTATGCAGTAGCGATAGGTCGTGATGAGCTTGCTGAATATCTCCGCAAAAATATCGCTACTGCAGCACACGATGTCCAAGCTCTAAGAGAATTGAGGTAGTTGCCTTTGTGCTCCTCTCCAAAATGTCAGTGAATATATGGAGACACACGTCGTGATTTAACGGTGGTAACGTAATGATTTGTGGTAAACTACTTTTAATAAGCAGGAAAAGCGAGTTTTCTCATCGAAAGACCAGCTCCGTGCGCGTAGAACTGCAATAGTAACATTAGGTCTAATATAGTCTGTTTCAAACTGAATGTGATTATAATATTCATGGCTTGCATGACGAAAAAGCTATAATATCTTGGAATATAATGCGAATTATTTGGGAACGTATTGATGCATTTGCTCCTGACGGAAGCTTTCGAAGCTTTACAAACATGGAATATAACAAATGGGCGTTAGAAAAACGTTTGCTCAGTGCGACTTGCTCTGTTAGTCACCACATCAGAGCATCATGTTAACGATAAAGACTGTTTCACAATGCATGGTGAGATATTTAAAGCATTATTTAAAAGATAGCCACTGTCGGGTACATTCTATCGCACATAAAATTTTCGACGAGATTAAGCTGACGACCCTTCAGCTATTCTGTGCATTCCCTCGCCTCTTCCCACAAGAACGTTAAACTTGTTTTCATTGAAAACGCGGACACTTGCTCGAAAAACATTGTCAATTTTTTGCTTGGAATTCCTGTTTGAACCCTTGTGAAGACAACAATCACAAGAGCTGTTGCAGACTCGTACCCATTCTGCAGGGATTATTTCCGCATAGTCAATTTTGCCAAGTACCGCAGCGTCAGCACGACAGCATGCATCACTCTTACCACCAGAAGGTACAGGTCATGCTTTGGACTGGTTAGTTCGATATTTTATTTTGGTGTGGATCGTTCGCTTAGCGAGCACAGCGATTGTGTCTTCGCCTGTCGAAGTCTCTGTATAACAAAGTACAGCGTTAGAATTGGCGCCATCAAATATAACCTGTGCTGTAGTATCGCTCGCGCAAATCGAATTTGACGCGTTCAAGATTTCAGAACAAGAGCCAGTATCGTCAAGCATGAAGCCGCTTCGTTTCATCCAGCATATGAGTCACGAATTTACGCTAACATTTGTCTGGTACAAGCATTGCTCTGCACCAGATTTATCTTTGCTTTCACAGACCTGTGGATCCTGGTCATCTCGCCACACACAAGTGTCTTAAACTCATATTCCTACTCTGATTGACGAGAGACTGTGATGAAAATATAGAGCTTTTCTAGGCTGCATGAGTTTAAAATGGTCTACGTGATGCAACAGGAAGTTGATGGATCATTTCTACTCGTTGGAACGGTGGTCATTCGACGTTCGAAGCCTTTGTCGGGGAAGTCGGCATGTCGGTACAAGAGATCATACAGCTTCTTATGCGTGACGATTGACTGGATCGCTGCGTTGAACATCGCTGGATGCCGTGGTGGACCTTCTATGTCGTTCATCCCACCTTTCAAGAAAATCAGAGTTTTGTCTACTGCCATCTTCATCAAATAATAGGCTATCTAGTACTATGGGAGGCTAGTGGCTCCAAAAGTATGATATCCTACGCCGGCGTGCTCAGTGGACCCAGAGAATGCTTACAGAAGTGAGTTCTGCGCTCAGCTCCTACGATGAGCGCTGAAATTATTTTGAAGCAGAAGGGTATAACTCAATGAAAACCCTATTGCACTGGGCTTACTTCAACAACAATCAACTTTTCGATAGCACCTGTTTAGCGAGTAAGCCATTTCAGAGCAAGGCAAATCGCCTGGCTGATCATAAGACGTGGAAGCTTAGCATCGTTTGAGCAGTCCTTGAGCCAGGCTGCCAATAGACCCGTTGTGGTACCTCCCTGAGCAGCAATAGCGGCATCGAAATATCACGGAAGCAGTTGAAGCCGGCGACGCGATTAGCTGTCTTCATGATTTAGAGGTCCTTTCTTGATTACGACGAAGAAATTTTTGTCGTGGCGAAGCTCAGGACGGCGATTGGGCGGGGTAATTCCAGAGGATGACGTGGAGTTCTTAGGCATATATATGACATTTACTTAGAAATGTTTCCTTTCATCTGCTCACAATGCAACTATCACAGAGAAAGCGTCACTACATCAGAGATTGTTACTGCCATCAAATTTTTCAAGAATGATCGATTGTAGGCAGAGAAGACGAGACTGAGCCGTCGACGACGAGAAAAAGAACGTTGGAATTGGCATTTCTGATGGCGTTGATGATAGTTCGATACAAAACTGCTTTGTCCATCTTCTTTCACTAATGTGACACCAATGTCTATTCGAAAGACAGATTCATTGGTCATTATGTGGTGAGTGAAGGATATATGGCATTTACGATGCTCTTGACCTGTGACGACCACGATGCAATCTTATTTTCGAATGAAACGCTGATATCAAAGCAACGATCGTGGTTTAATTTATACTTTAAGAAATAGAACAATTGGAATACAAATGTTTAGATGTTTGCCTCGACTTATGTTTAGTTTTGTATAATTTTCTTTCATTAGGAGGAGAATCTATATTGCAGTTTCCCCGGATTAGGCAGATCAGTTCGTCTCAATCGCATTTGTCTCGTGTTTCACGATTTAATAAAAACATTCTTCCTTTCAGTTGAAAGTCAGTGTGCCCGAGCGGTCCAAGGGGGTAGACTCAAGTTCTACTGTGCGTGCACTCGTGGGTTCAAATCCCACCGCTGACACTTATTCCTTTCGGTCTGTTGGTACATGCTTATAATACAAATGTTGCGAAATCATTCATCGAAGTCGCTCAAGCTGCTCGCGTATATGATGTGATTTTATCTTCCCAGCTCTTTTCTATGTTTTTGAGAGCTGTATGCGCTACTATGTAGTCGTTACAAATTCTTTCGTGCCACCTCTCAATAATATCTAATTTATCCAGTGCGATGTACTGCAAAGCCATTATCACATTCTCCGCTGCCTTTAATTTTCGCATGCCTTCGAGAGCTAAAGACGCGCCAGGACCCGCTGGAGCACGAGCTCTTCGTGCATAATCCTCAACTGCCTGCGGAAATTTCGGTACATTGAGTTGAAGCAGGGCTGGCGCATACTCAGTATAACGGCGACAAGACTCTGGCTGCACGATATGCGAGGCACCTTCCATAAGACGTCCTGCTTCAACCGCTTGTGGATAGCACCGAGCTATGAACTCGGTCAATGTTCCTGTATACTCCGGGGCTATCATGTTGTATAGTGCAACTCGCAATTGGATAAGCGCTTCTTTGTACAACGTGAAGCATCTTTGCACCTGTCGCACTGCACATTCGGAAGCTTTGATTTCGGACATTAATATATCGATCTGAAATTGTAATTGTTGTGCATTAGGAAGAGGCAACGTCCCTAGCAAGATGCAAAGCAGCTCATGCTTTTGTCGCTCTAAAGTTCTAAACGAACATTACCATCAAGCGTCTCGTCAGGCTCATATGCTAACATGACTATGACACAAGCTGGAGACTGATGGATTCGCAAAGCTTCCCAAAACACTCAGACGGATATCCTTAAATGTCATTGACTGTCGGTGCAAGCGTTGCATCTTTGCATCCACAGAAGCTGATGCGCTTAATTTCGAATACAAAGCACTTTTTAACTTCTTTACTTTCTTCTCACGATTAAGCACGAAGAAGCGACGTAACGAACGCTTATCATACCGCATCAGCTTCTGAATCAATTCTTTCTGCGCGTCGACTGTTGCTTTAGAGTCCATTTTTGTACGATCCAACTCAAGTTTGAGCTCTTGTATCTCTTGTTGCTCATGCAGAGCAGATGGGTGAGAGATCGTGCTGATCCGTTCAATTTCGTGGTTTAAGCGGCCGTATCTTTCATAAAGACTGCGACTCCATCGCGATCTTGGAGAGAGCATACTAGATTGACAAGAAGCATTGCTTTCAAAATTATTCGATCGACTATCCGTAGTACTTAAACCCTGTTCTATGCATTGTGACTTTGCCTCAGCCTCAGGCCAATTTGACATACTTTGATGTATAAATAACTTCTCGCTTCCACTAATTTTCAATCAAAAGACCATAACAACCGACCCGGTACTGTATGTAATGACTGTCTACCAAAGTAGCGGTGCATGAGCCAACTGGAGAGAAGACATGACGATCATAGCTTCCGACAATGATATATGTGATTCTGGAAGAGTATCGGTGTACATGGACGGGTATCATAGCAACGTATTGGCTGTACAGCAGAAATATTTTACAGCTCGCTCTTTGCGCTGTTCGAGGAGTTGTGAGTGAGAGCGGAAGGTGCTGTTTGTTACGACCGAAGGAGCGATCGAATTCCCTTAAACGTTTCCGTTGTACTTGATTCTGTCATGAACAATAGCGAAAAGAATCAAGAGGCGATGTTGCACGATGCTGTTGCTCGTTTGAACGCTATGGAGAGCGCAATGAAAGAGCTTCAATCACTGTCAAAGCGTATGGATACCGCTAAGCACGATCTGATTCTCGAGAAAGGTAGATATTAGATGCGCTACATTCAGTCGCTGAGCAATTTTATAGGAAGATTGTGTGCTCTCGAAATGAGCGCAATTCGCCTTGAAGCAACGATCCTATCGAATAATATAATGCTCCGATCTGACTCAGAAAGATCAGTCATTGAATAACAAAAGAAAACAAATATGCTTTTATCATTAGATGTATGACACGTCTAAGAGGCAAATAAACTTCCATTACTTCACCTCGTTTGTTGGTTACATTCCGTACTAGCGCTGATTGATGAAGAGAATGGCACAGACAAATGACATCGGCTGGTTTGATGTTCATTTTATAAATGAATGACCGCATGTCAATGGAAAGAGTCGACTTTGCATGGCTATACTTTTTATGCGTTCATGCATGATATGCCATAAGACCAAGCGTACTCGGTGTTGACGCCAACTATTCAAATTTAGCTCTTGCTGCTTTTCAGCACGACAAAATATGTTATATTTAGATGTTGCAATTGCAAAACCTCAGTTGTCCTCAGTCACCACAATCCTACTGCGCGCCAGATGATATCAAAGATGCAGCACGGAGATCAAAAGACAAAGCCTCTTCGAAGCACGCTCATCAAAAGCACACTCGGAAAGGTTCGTTGTCCATCGTATGATCTACCGGACTCGAGAAATACGAATCACGTATACGGCTATCGACTTCCGAGAGATGCGGAAGGAGCTGGAGCTGTCATAAGTAGCTGGGCACATTCAACAGAATCAATCGGGTTTGTTGCCGTTAGTTCATCAATCGCTAGCACTTAATTTTGCATTTCTAGGCCACGCGATCAGAATGATATCGATCGAAGGACGAAGACCAAGCAGCACCTACGAGGTGTACAATCAAACGATACGGTCTATGGTATTAAGTCCAAGTACGTAAGAATCTTTTGTATTGACATCCTTACTGATCACTCATAGACCGTCAGAGAGTATCACCGAAGTCATACAGGCTCGAAACACAAACTTTCAGCGCGAAAACGCAGAATATGTTGACCAAAGTGCTATGCGAACAAAAGGAGTAATACAAGCTACACTGCGCTGCCAATGTATATTGACCATTGATTTTTATGTAGCGATTACCGCTTCCAAGAGACACAAAGTCGTCTATTCTGAAAGATGTTCGGAGGATCACACCAAGAGAAACCACACAAGAACCATTTAAAATGACGCGGTTCAAAAACGTTCCACAAGTGTTGTACACGCAGCCCGAGATAGCACAGTAATGATTAATTACATTCCCCGATCCCCACAACTTTTCTTTTTACGCATCGCATTGGTAGCGCTGTAGCAAGCTTCTTCCTTCATGAGGTCGACTGTTCCATGGAACCATGAAGAAATTTCTAAGCCCATCCCAGTCCAGCGCACTTTGACATTTGCTTCTTTCGAGAACGTTCTGCTGACCGGAAGCAATCGTCCATCTGATCTCATATCTAAAAGCTTGGAGAACGATTCTAAAAGGCTTACACTTCTCAAAATCGCTGCATTTGTTTCATTTGTTCAAAAGATGCCGCTTGCATTTTCAAGTGCTTGCATGCATATATCAGCTTACTATCTTCCATCGCTTCCATGCTGTGCTCTCCGATCAAAGGCTTAGGTATCGGCTTATCTCGTTTGAATTCAAGTTCCGCGAGAGAAATTCAGGCTATCTGTCCATATAAGCTGGATAACATTTGAAGGATGCCTCGTGGACCTTTGAGATGCACTGAAGCCTCCTGCAACTCTTACATCGCCTCTTCGTATTATACTGAAAGTCTTTAGATTAGCTGCAGCTGTAATTCGGAATAGGAATACGGATGAGATATGCCCTGGCAAGAAAATCTTCTGCCTGATCTTTTTAATGCATTTAACATACCTCGTTTTGCTGAAGTGCGCTCCTTCACACTTACTACCAAATATGATGGAACTCATATAAGCTCCCGCCAAAAAATCTGCAAACCAAAACCGATGCGCTGCACGAGTCTGCAAGAAACGCAGCCTTCATAATCAGCATTCTTTATTTCACATACTACAGAGATCAGCGCGAATTATATCGCTAGCCGGAAACGTCTAAGAACAAAGGCGTTCAGTATGTCGGAGATATGCGCGTTCACATCGTAAAACAATTTAGCGAGCAGTTTATAACTAGAAATCGAACGTTATAAAGAACACGTGGTCACTTCCTACCGATGACAATAAAGCTGGAAATGCCACGTATTCGTTTAATTCCTATGCAGATATGCACACATGTCATTTTCTCGTTTTATGCTCGGCTGCGTATGTAAAACCAGCACATACGCAGTCCATAACCCTTAACGATGGATGGAAAACACTTCGTCAAGGACAAGACATCCTAGCATCTCCAGAGCCTTTTGTCTGCCAGAGCAATGGAAAGCTCATTACGCTACAAACCCATCAGATCAACGACGATTTTTGTGATTGTGATACAGATGGAAAAGATGAGTTTGCAACAGCTGCTTGCGCTCACATCATCGAAAGCGATACTTTATTTCAGTGCAACAGCAAGCTTTTTCCGACAAAGGTTTGATATCAGACTTGCAACTGGAGTCACTCTGATGTTGATGATGCGATAGATACATGCGTCTAGAATTAACGACGGTGTTTGTGATTGCTGTGATGGCAGCGATGAATGGCAGTACCTCAGCCAACACGAAGACTTTACTTGTCCTAATCTATGCTCCGATCAAGCGGCAAAGAATCGCGATGAAGCCAAGGAAAAGCTTGATATGCTACAAAAGGGTTTCCAAGAAAAAAATAAGAATTTGAAAAAGTCGCCTCCTTCCATTTCCTGGATACAAGATCAACTGAGAATTAAAGTTGAAGAATCTGAAGAGCTGAAGCGTTTGAAGGGCATAATACCATTATTGATCCAATATGAAGCTGGTGCAATTGAAGGACAAGGAGATCATTCTAGTGATAGTTCTCATGGAAATAATCCTGATGAGGTCTGTACCGTCGATTCGGAATCTTGTCTGCAGCGAAACGAAGTCGAGATCAATCAGGAAATGGGTACTGATCTTCCTGTCGACGTACGATATCGATTCGTGACAGAATTACAAAAGGAAAATTTCGACTTCACGTCTGTGCGGTTAAATCAAATACAGAATCAAGTTCAGATTGCGGATGGAACTAAGGTCAGGCGGTGTTATATATATGACTGGAATGCCAACTATTATATCGTAGGTATCATTTCTGAGCTATATGCGCTCACTAGAAAATCTTTACACAAACAAAAGGTACAACATGTACTTCTCTCCAGGTGTACACGACAAGAAGTAAACTTGTATAACAGAACTCCTGATTCTATCAGTGAGCGTAGCCTTTCAATCAAACGGCGTATATCGGCTATTTTCAAGGCAGCGATCCTAGTTACGTTGAGAGGACTCGGTGCGTCTTTAAAGCAAATTTTCGACCAACTGGAGAATTATGCCATGTATGTGCAGGGATGGTATTGTCGCCAGTCAGAGCACTGTACGAAGCAATAAAATATGCTTTACAACTGATTCTTAAGGTGGACGAAGACTACGACGAGGAAGACTCCAATTTTTCAGGTATGTCTCAGCAGTATGCAATATCAGCATGGAGGAAGCTGATGCCATTTCGTAGCGACTTACATAGCTGCCGATCAGCACATGAGAGAACTATTCGGCAAGCGATCAATCTATCATATAGCTACGAATCTAGTATGGGGCTGCTGCATCATTTGGGATACTCCTTATTGGCTCTATACTAACCTTAGGTATGTCTATCGAATCTCTCGTTTCGCAAATTTGCAACAGTTCCTCACTCTTCTTCAGAAAAGATGAGAAAGAAAAGAATCTCTCGCCTTCTACAGCAACTTCATTGCAAACTGTTCTTGACGAAGTCGACGATATCCTGAAACAGCTGAGTGTTGAAATTGAGGACCTGACTGCTCTTCAGTCAGAAGATTTTGGACCAGAAAACGAATTTCTACTGCTGTATGATGTATGCTTGGAAAAAGAATCAAAGGTTCGCTCCGTATACCTAAGCTAACGATTCTTGCTGAGCATTCTTTTCAGAATTATCTTTACAAATTTTGCCCGTTCAAAGAAATTCGGCAAAATAGTATCGCACTTGGTAAATGGAGCGGATGGATGACTCCGTCTGAGTCGGTTGCAAAATATACCAGGATGAAATACGCCAAAGGAGACAAATGCTGGAATCAGATCGAGCGCTCTGTTGATGTTGAGTTGATTTGTGGTGCGAGCAATGAGATTCGATCCATGGATGAACCAGAAATTTGTCGCTACAATCTTGTTGTAGAGACATATTTTGCATGCACCAGCGAGCAGATAGACAAAGCGCAACAGGAATACGACCGTTGGGTAGAGGAGCAATAATCACAATAGTAAATGATCGGACATTCAAACCCTTACGCCAAAAATAATGAGCAGCTTCCATAGGATCTCGAAAACGTGACAGGTAGACGCTAAGGTTGTCATCGCGCAATCAACATTGATAGCTCCATCAAAGGGATAAAACAATCCCATCGCAATAATACGCCGAAACAAGAGTTGGAAGAGCATTGGTTACATTGATTATACTACAGCACCTTTTCAGATTTCGCCGGTGCATAGAAATCAGCAATGAAATGCTGTGGAGAGGAGTATTGGTCAAAGAGCTGCAAGGTCTCCATAGTATGCCGTGATAACTTTCTGTTGACCATTAAGATATATTTGCTCGCATGTGACGTTCTCGTTGGGGGTGAGCGATTGTAATTCTTCCACTTGTACATTTCGTGGGAGATAATAAACAATGTTCCGTGTGATAGCAGCAACCATATGAAAAAGTTCAATACCGGAGACGTTATCATTTATGGTCATATCCTTCAAAGAATAGTCCTGTCGATTATATTGTGGACCTCCCCATGGCGGAGATAAGAAGACTACATCAGCTTGCAGCTTCGGAAGTATTTGGATAGCATCACCACAAATCCACTCGATGCAATGATCAACACCATATATCTTCGCGTTATGCTGTGCTCGTCGCACACGATCTGGATTGATCTCGATAGCGATGACGTGGTGACATGTCATTGCTAGCTGAATTGCATTGCCTCCGCAGCCTCCAAATAAATCCACTGCTATTCCGCATCGAACACGTTCAGCAATGTGCTCCGCGATAGCTTGTGGCGTCACCTACGATACGATATAGTAACATTTCCGCGTGATTTATAAAGAGAGTGCGGTTTCCGTACCGAATACCAGCTCTCATAATCCATCTGGATGCCTTTGTCGTACAAATAAAATAACTGATAGCGCTGTTTCCAGAATTTCATGATACAAGCATCTACATATGCGTATGGGGTATTGATAAGGTGTGCGTCATCACGAGCGAATTTGATATACCTTCTTCTGCATATTCTGGAGGTATGTCGCTTGGAGATTTGTCCGCCGCTAAATCGTCGTCAATCTGCAACGACGCTTCCTTAGTATCTAAAGAATCTGTCACGTCTGAATCTTCAACAGGAGCTTCTTCCATGACAGCATCTTTGATTTCATCTGCTATTTCGATTTTAACATCATTTTCTTCAGATTTCATGATGCTATTTGTAGAGCAATTATTATCCTTAGGTCTTCCAAATGAGAGAGGCAAAGTTTCCACAGATATTCCAGCCGATAACATCTCTTGAACAAGCTGATCCTTGGATGCTTCAAAGTACTTCGCGTTGATATCCTCATCATTGTCTATTGTTGCTTTGATTAATACTTTATTGTGGCGATTGGACGGTCGCTTTCGCAAGCGTTTCCGATTTTTCGGTCGAGACTTCTTTACCACGCTCTGTTATGACAGCATGTTGCATTATTGCTTAAAAGAAACTGATTTCAATGCTTTCTTACAGTATCGATTGAAGTCTGCCCATTGCTTGACAGAAGCCGAATTTGGCGAAGTTGAATCATTTATCGTAGGATTTATAGGTGAGTTGCAGAATTTGATGCGAACTTGAGCTTAAGTGCGGAAACGACGTGTCCAAATTCACAACTAAATGCATAATTGCTACGCAACACTAAATATGCAGCGGTATGAGCGATGCTCGTAGAAATATATCCATGTGCTCATGACCACTGCGTTTTAGCTGTGATATTAAACCTTTGTATGTGTACAAATAGAACAGAGCTTTCCATTATGATGTCCATACGACATATCCGATTTTGGTATTTTAGGTGAGTCTGCTGAACCGATTCATTTTCACAAAGCCATAAGCAACGATTTAGTTGGATAATACTGTGTCTGTTGCTGTTGTTTCGGATTCATGGAATGATTGAAATGTTTGGAAGTTAGCATTTAATTAAGAGGATGAGGCAATTGAGTCATGGCAGCAGGCATGCGATCGCTCACGAGTATCACAAGGCACATGTGACAAGATTTTTATGAATGGTTAGGCTGCTGCTACATTGATCCACTAACGGTGGAAGCTTCAAGATACCCTAACTGGACGTATAGTAGTGTGCAGAACGACAGAAGCGGTTGCCTGGATACTGAACCAATATAAGGTCAATAGGCACGCTCGTACCTTCCACGTATCGAGTCTCCGACGATCAAATTTGTTTTGGCTGTTGATAATATAAGTGTTGATGGTAATATCTTTAGTACTCTTTCGTTTAGTAGTATGTCCTTCTTGAGCAATCATCCAAGACTAAAGTCATCTATGCTTGAAGCATCATCCTAATGCTATTTCGTAGCATTCATGCGTATTAATTTATCATTATTCCAACTCATTGCAAATGTCGTGTTGCCTGAATATTTACCGTTTCTCAACGCTTGGATTGTAGTTTAGCTACCCAGCTATATGTATTCCTCAGCGCCTTTATCATGTTTCTAGTTGACACACTGCATTTTATCGTACTCAGTAATTTATTTAGATTCTGTTGCGTCTCACAGAAACGCTTTTTATCGCCCTCATTAAAAACTGGAGTAGAAGAATTTGAGACACGATGGTTTTGCAACAGTACGAGATGTCGCTCTGTTGTTGGATGGATTCGAGTAAGACATCAAGTTAAGCTGACCACATTAAGATACGAACAACGACTAACGTTTCTGGACGTAATCAGAGCTTGTGCCGTTATATTAGAGTATCCATCCTCTGGTGAGTAAAGTTTAGATGGCTGTTCCATCTTCTCCGCTCATATAACAAAAGTATCTGCTTGCGAAGGACTCGCGCTTAGCTCAATTGGTAGTAGTAACACGGGTCTAGTCGATGATCGAAAGCTTGATTGTCGGAAGTGGGGCTCTGACCATCATAATCTACTATGACTGCTTCTGAGTCCGAGAAAGAAGGATTATATTGGTATAAGGAAACAGTCGGACGAAAGCGAAAGCTAGAGCACAATGTGGGTGCTCGATACCGCCGCAGATAGCGTAGATAATAATAATAATAATAATATATGGGTGGATGTATCAACGTATACATTTTTGTACCTGTTCGGACATGTTTACTGCGTTGTCGACTAGCATACTTATTATTGTTGTTGGATATTCGAAAAAAGTTTCATGATAAGGCCGAGATCGCCAAGCAAAGTAATTCATCACTGCATCGTTTCTAGAAATAGGATCATGTTTGATCTCTTTATTTGAGCAATATTGGATTTGAACGGCAGCGAGTGTCACGTTGCGGTATGCAATCCACCTTCCCGAATTTGTTCTTGCTTATGTTTGGTTGCGTCTTACTGTATATGCTGGTGTTACACCAACATCATGCAGAGTATCCAAAGCTGATGCTGAGTGCTTTGTTCCTGTGCTTTGTTGCACATTTGTTAGACGTTCTGCAAGATGCTATGCTACCCAGTGCTCTAGATACGATGCGTCGTATTATTATAGCGCTCATGTGTAATGTATTCGACGAGTAGGTCGAATTACACCAGTATCACAACGGCTTGCACAACATGTAGCAGGCAAATGAAATTAACGCGAAGTGACGATTTTAAACAGACTATGCACGGGAACGGCGTCGAGAATGTTACTTCAACGATTCAAAGATACAAATCAGTACGGACACAAGAGTTTGGCAGCTTTATTCTATTATTCTATGTTGTGCGAAGAAGAACCCGGCAGAGGCTTGACGAAAACCGTAGGTGTTTGAAAGTGGCTCGATAAGATCAATAGATACTGCCTGGATCATACACCAGTCCCCTGGTGTCAAGTTATTTGTATGCTAGCTCGTCTAGATAAGTATTCCGCATATGGCAATCTCGATTAGATATCCATCCGATTGTCGGGAGTAAGAGCATGGGGCTTAAATTCGAGCGACTATGTGCCCTACAGCAGCACCGCGACATCAATTTCTTCAGTAATAAGCATTGCACGGCTATACTCGGTGCTGGATGTCGTTCGAAGCTGCTTCTACGACAGAAATACAAGGTGAGCTTGCAAAGCCTGTGGGCAAGCATGAGGGCTCTTAAGCTATGAAAATTGGTACCCGCATCAAAGCGCAATATATGTAATCTGTGCGTGATTTGATTTACACTTATGGTTATGATAAATCTCATAAATACATGGTCAGCGCATAGCATAAAAGAACTAGTCCGACTTCACTAAACTCATTACAACGCTTGCTCTCTATTTTAGAAACAATTGAATAAAAGCGAACAAGCAACAAAACACTACCACTTTCGTTAAACTGCGTGTTTCTACCATACCTCTATTCGAATAAATAGCCCCATTGCTGTATCAAGGTGAACGTAGATAAACATAAAGCATGGATAAAAGGATCTTCTGACGCGATGAATGATGCGACGGTCATGTTAAGGATACAACACGCAAAGAAGAGTTCCAAGAGAGGAGCACTGCGTGTAGCAATCGCTGTCGATATAGAGCAAAAAGATCACTCCAGCGAAGCATCATTCCCCCGTTCGAGAACTCGCGCAATATTCTTTCCAAACGCATTCTGACAAATCTATATACGTTTTTCTTAAGCTATACATGGTTACACAGCGCAAATAAAGCTTCACCAGATTACATTTGTTACCTCTAGCCTAAAAACTATCCTTGAAAATGCATGTATTCATTGCGGTAGCATTGGCTAGAAGAATCCATGCGATGACGCTACAAAAATCATAACCCGCAATACTTTATCAGACCGCTTTAACTTATTATCGCGTCCCGGAATCACTGGACCTTCATGGACCGACGGCGATCACGAAAACATGCTCGAAAACGACAGTCACAGAGTTCAAATTCCGGTAAATCGGATAAGAAACTCTATTGAGACGCAATACGTCTGATACATCTCGCAAATCAATGCAGCAATCAAATAAAGCAAAACTTTTTGAAAAACGCAAAGAGCTAAAGCAATGGCTCACATCGAATTCTCGCGCTTCAAAACCTTTAATCAAGCCGCCTGTGATGGCTAGATCCATTGAAGAGCTCGCAAGCAATGTCCAATGTGCTAATGTTTCTTTCGAGTTGAAGCAGAAAGCACCTGAAGCGCAGCATTCCACATGTAAAACTAATCTCGGCAGCGTTCGTACCTATCACAAAGAATTGAATATGGTGATCGAGCAGTCTGACGTTATTCTTCAAGTTCTTGATGCTCGAGATCCTAATGGCTGTCGGTGCACTTCGCTAGAAGAGCAAATATTAGCGCATAGTACGAAAAAGATTGTGTTAGTATTAAATAAGATTGATCTGATTCCGCAGGCAGTTGCAGCACAATGGCTTCAGTACTTGCGGAGGCTTTTTCCAACGGTAGGGTTCAAATCAACAACGCAAGAGCAGAATCATCACTTGAACCAGCATCATGGAGGGGGGAATACAAAGAATCTGAAGACCGATATATATAGTCATACTCGTGGAGCCTTTGGGGCGGATACGTTGATGCAGCTTCTTAAAATTATTGTCGTAATGAACATCTGAAAACAGCTATCACTGTCGGAGTTATTGGATATCCCAACGTGGGCAAAAGCTCGGTGATTAATTCGTTAAAAAGGAGCAAAGCGGTCGGTGTCTCCTCTGTATCGGGATACACAAAGTGTCCTCAACAAGTACAAATCGATAGTAAGGTGAAGATTTTAGATTCTCCGGGAGTGATTTTTGACCGTTCGGACCCCGACGCACTACTGCTGCGTAATTGTATCAATATTGAGGCCTTACAAGATCCAATTGAGGCAGTACAAGTATTGCTGAAGCGGTGTGATCCAGAAGAAATTGTTCGAGCATATAGGACACTTCAAGATATTAGATCCAGCGTTCGTTTTGATAATACGCTCGAGTTTTTGAACTTGATTGCGAAATTATACGGTAAGCTTTCCAAAGGAGGAGTCCCGGATCGAAATGCAGCTGCAAAATGATTCTTCAAGATTGGAATAAAGGGAAGATCCGATTTTATATCAAACCTCCACTCTCATTGACTGGCGATGATCCTAGCGAATGGCTACTAGAAACTACGGTGGTCGGTCATTATGTTGAAGAGTTCGATATTAATAAACTCGCTGAACCAAGCATAGAGCATCTGGATACTTTGAAATCGAACGCAGAAGCGGTGGATATCACGATGTCTACTGCTGCGGAAGATGCAAACACGAAGATAGAGAATGACTCAAGTTTGCCATCGCATGATGCTCTTGCGCCTTCCGAATGTAGCAGTGATACATCAGAAAGCGATGCAAATTGTCTCATAGATTTCGATGGATTCGATCTATCAGAGGAGCAGGATAATCAACTGCAGTGCCAAGCTATGAAAATAGCTCGCCGTCTTCAAGAAGATAAACTGAACCCACAAACTGCACTCATCGCCAGAAAGAAGGCGAAAGCGTGGCGAAAGCTGAAACGAAAAGTAGCTCGCAGACGGCTCAACGCAGCACAAGAAGACTATGTCTGCGACGAACTGAATAATTTGAAGTTTCGCTCCACAGACTGATGGCAAAAACATCTTTATCGTTCCGACGATGAAGCTACGTAAGATACAAGGCGATCGATACATCAGCTACAGTTCCGATCTAAATGTATTTTCCAGGTCAATATGAAGTATCAAATGTTGACTAAGCCAGCCTTGCTTTCGGCTGCCCTTCTTCCTTTTTAGAGTTGCAAAGCTCTCTCAGTAGCAAAACGAAAAGCTACTGACGCATTGTTGCTAGATACTCAAGGCAGGCCTGGTGTTCTGCTTTTCGCTGCGCTTCAGACCATCCGAGTAGGTCTCCCATTATCTGTACCACTGAAGGAACCAGCTGAGCGGCAACTTCGGAGTCAACGAATGCTAATCGTATTCGACGGCCGATAACATCCGTCGCTTTCACAGCATATTCTTGTTGCACAGCAAAGATCACTTCTGCTTCGAGATATGGATACTTTGGGTGCAGCCGATGAGGAAAGTATCCAGCCTTCCTTACCAAGTCGCCTTGTTTGCCGATCTCAGCTATCTGTAAGGCTCGTGTGCCATAGTTTCGCATCAGATGCTCTGCTACATCTTTGTCGAGGTTGTAATTCTCCCGTAGCGTGACAGTGATCTTATCGAACTTCTTATTACAGACAACACCGATACGGTCAGCACCAATAAGATGTATGCTTTTCGTCTGACAAGCACTTGCTTTCTGGCCAACACTGGGAACAGCAATCGTAACAGCATCAATCGCATCTTGCGCCATACGTCGAAAAGTGGTCCATTTTCCGCCTGCAATAGTGACCAAATTTGAATCTGATATTTCTACAACATGTTCCCGAGATATCTGTGCTGTCGATCCCGCGATGTGACGTGGATCCTTCACAAGAGGTCGAATACCAGACCATGCAGAGCGGACGTCATTACGCTTGACATCTTTGGCGAGATATCGATTCGCTTCTGTTATGATGAAATCTACTTCTTTTTTCGTCGGTGATGGCAACATAGTTATGTCGGAGATAGAATCCGTTGTCCCGGCAAGCGTTGCATTCTCCCATGGCAGAAAGAACTATGAGTGTAGATAAGCAACTGCAAGCTAATTTCGAGAGTAGAATAAATTCTTACCAGAACGCGGCCGTCAGAAGTCTTTGGGACAATCAGTCCCATTCGATGCGGACTAAAATGGTCCGGCAATACCACGTGCACTCCAGCAGCGGGTACACATATCTTTTCTTTCTTTGGGTCATCCATCAATCGAACAGAATCAGTAAATGGCCCCGTTGCGTTCACAACAGCATTCGACTTTATATTCCATTCTTCATCTGTCAACTTATCGCGAACGCGGGCTCCGCAAACCTTTCCATTCTCATCCTTTAAAATGTCAAGTACTTCAAGGTAGTTGGACACTGCTGCACCATTCTGCGTAGCGGTTAACGCAACACAAACATTCATCCTTGTGTCATTCATTTGCCCATCGTAATAAATTACAGCTCCTTTTAATCCTTCTTCTCGTAACATCGGAAATTGAAACATCGCTTCTTTGGCATTGATGAAGTGACTGCTGGGTACGTATCTATTCGATCCTGCGACCAAATCATAAACTTTGGCTCCTGCCCACATGTAAGGCACCTCCCACCACGTGTAGATCGGTATCATAATTGGAAGAGGTCGATTCATATAAGGCGCCGAACTCAGAAAGAATGCTCGCTCTTCCAGCGCTTCATACACTAATTTCAAAGAAGCATAATCGAGCTTCATGAACGCTGTTTCTAAATACCGAATGCCTCCATGGATTAACTTCGTCGAACGACCCGATGTCCCAGCTCCAAAATCATAAGCTTCGACAAGCGCTGTGTTAAGACCTCTCGTAGCCGCATCGAGCGCACAACCAGATCCAGTAGCTCCACCGCCTATGACGAGCACGTCAAAGTGTTCTTTCCTTAGCCGAGCAATTTGATCTTCGCGCGATGGTATGGCAAAGGGATGAATGATCGAGCCATCTTCACAAGTGATGGGCGTGACAAAACGCTTCTTCTCTTTTGCAAATACTTCATACGAATTTGTGTATTGATAACCGAGCGCAGCAGAGCTTGTAGCGAGTATGCTTATTCCCAATCGCCTTGATGTAAGACGAAACATTATAACTTTTACTTGGTCACGTCGTGTGATTCTATTCCGTTACAGGACTTTTAGCGAATCAGGATACTTTGGCTCACATGATTAATGAAGACTGAGCATGGATCTCGAGATGGGAACCATTGTCGTGGAGGATAGCGTAGCTTTTGATTGCGAAGAAGTTGAATGTGTGTTAGTCCAAGTACGATCTTTAGTGTCTGAGATTTAGATATACGTTAGAATCGCTTGGAATATAATCGCTGAATGAAAAAAGTTCCGAGCAATTTCTTAACTATTTCATGGATGGCAGTTTGCACGTCCATAATTGCATCAAACTGTGAGAATACACATTGTTGTATAAATTCTTCGGCTGTAAAGATAGAATTTGTTCGGCGGCATGATTGCTTTCGGTTCTGTGAAATGCGCGTTTATGTTGATCGTTCTCGCTTTGAAAAGTATAAATTTGTTATGCGACTCGACTGTTTTACATGCAAATAGTTCTCAAACATCATCAGCCGATCAACGATCAAGTGATCAGATTAGGCACATGCATCCAATACGCTTTACATCAGGTATCGCTAATGATGCATGGTGCAGTTTACCTTGTCTTGATGATGACGAGATATTTTCAGATACAGCAAGTTTTGATATTCGGAGCTCCAAAGATCTTCACGATATTCTTGAAGCTATATTGTCAGCGATTAAAGGTACACACGAATGCGCGGATTACATGCAGTATGATACAATTTAGGTGTGATCATGCAGGCTCCTCGGCAGATGCATCGAGTTCAGCTGACACATCTACAATGATCTCGAAGAATTCATCAGTGGAGGACCAAACGTCAACAACGAGTAAGCTGCTCGTTACCACTTTAGTACGAATTATATCTGCTGCTGTAGATATACAAGGTTTGTCTAATGCATCAAAGCGCGCAGCCAACGCAAGTGTCTCTCAAAAGGGTACGTAGCATGATCTGAACCTTAGCTGCTATGCTTACAACATGATATGAATGGACATGTATTTCAGATGCAATTGTGCCACAGACAGTAAGCACGCCCATGAGCAATATCTACCCGGCTATCAGTGCATACAGCGGAAGTGATTCAAGCCAATCCAACGCAGCGACTGGTAAGATGAAAGTTTTTGCATCTCGAATGATCATGTGCTGAATGTGAGAAAAGTAGGCAACCAGACAAGTGTCAATGCCACAGAAACCAATGTAACGGTGGATGCCACTACAGCGCTCGTCGGCACCCAAGATACCTCTGGATCGGCTGGAATGACTAATGCAATCGGTAGCAATGCCAGCACCGAACACAATTATGGCACCTCATCAGGATCAATGCTTTCCAATGAAGTGGAAAAGCAAAATGTTAAAGACGACGAATCTGATGATGGTAGTGATGAAGGTTTATTCAACAATCTCGATACGACGGGTTCCTCCAAAAGATCAACTGAAGACTTGCATCCGTCGACAGCTCCTAGAGTGGCTTCATCCAATTTGTTTATGAAGGAAATCATTCTGCTTCTACTTATCATCTTGTGTCTTACATCTTAATGAGGACATTTTGCGGGAAGCACTAAATAAAACATGTTTTTGGTGTCAAACTTTTGTGTAATTGGAATCAACTGAAATATTTTACGGCACCACGCGAAAGCAAAGTAGCTCCTGTTTTCTCACCAAGATCTACTAGATAGAATTCTTCCTTAGTGATGGAGAATTAAGTTGAGTTTTGTTTTCATCAGACATTTCTGATGATTCGTTTGGCGTCCATAATAAGATACGCGAGTTGGAGCCTCTGCAGCAGAACTCGTAAGGACCCAAATCGTACCGTCAGTCGAACATGAAAGATAGAAATGCGGTGTACGAGCTTCTACTAACAACTATCACCTCGGAGAAATGTTAGCATTCCTGCACGGTGAACTAATTCTTTCTTTAAAATTAGCATAACACATGCTGCTGTATTTAATGATAATATTTGACAAACTACCACGGAAGTATCTTGCTTCTGTGGTCATAAAACTTGCCAGTATCATCCGGTGTCGCTTGCGATATCACCTGCTGCATCCCATCAACACTCTTTTCCGGCGACATAGTACCGATTGGATTCATATCTGTGCGCACATGGCCTGGATGCATCGCAAGTGTAATGATACGGTCGCCTTTCAGATCATGCGCAAGACATTTAGTGATTTGATTTAGTGCAGCTTTCGATGCTCTGAGGCCGTAGTGCGTGCTTTGTTTATTGAGTCCAATGCTTCCCCACATCGATGAGATTTGCGCCACTACGGCCTGTCCATTATTTTTCGCTGCCTGTTTTAAATGATGTCGAAATGCTCGCGTCACTAGGAATGGGCCGACAGCGTTGACCTCAAATTGACGCATGAGATCCTCTACTGTTGTATCAGCTAGCCCTCGATTGTACGTAATGCCTGCATTATTAATCAATACGTCAATTGGAACCTCATTCAACGTCGAAGCGAGCGATAATATCGAATCCTCCTTTGAGATATCCAGGGGCAATACTTTTGAAGGGCGAGCATCTTGCAGCTATACAACAACCTTACAGATCTGCGCAGTGTATAGAAGATCAAACATAACAGACCTTTTGTGCGGAATTAATATCTCTCGCTGTCGCTATGACGTTCCATCCATTTTTGACGTAATGCTTTACAAATGCGAGCCCGATACCGCGACTGCTTCCCGTAACAAGAATGGTCTTTACACCCGACATTAAGACCGAAAAATAACAAAAAATAGAATAGTCTCAACAGTGAACGATACTTTGTAATAAGCCCAAGCACTTTAGTCAATTTGTCATTACGTAAAAATAATGCTATGAGCTAACAATTTTTACTTGCGAGTCACCAAGGAATAATTTCACCCGTGTAGCTGTAAAACTTTCCGGAGTCTTCTTGTTTCACATTATCAATAACTTTTGTAAGACTGCTCACACTTTCGTCTGGAGTTATGTGGCCGTTCATCTTCGTCATGTCGGTCTTTACGTATCCTGGATGTAGAGCGACAGAAACAATGTTATCATCTTTAAGGTCGACCGCCAGACATTTGTTAAGCATGTTTAGTCCCGTTTTCGAGATTCGGTAGCCGTAATAACCGCCGGAGGTTGCATCGGCGATGCTGCCCATACGTGAAGTTATATGCGCAACAATTGCGCTTCCACTATTTTTGCTTGCGTTTTTAAGGTTTGGTAAAAATGCTTTTGTGACGAGAAAAGGGCCAACAGTGTTTACTTCAAATTGATCCATCAAATTATTTTTGTTGGAGTCTTTAAGTCCCGCCATGATCCCGATCGCCGCATTATTAATCAATAAATCCACCGCAACATCTTTCATTTCTTCCGCAGCTTTTGCAATTGATTCTTCACTCTTCGTATCAAGCTGAATAATCTTAGTAGGCTTCAGAGCTGTCAGCTGTTCACATAATGATGAATTTTAATACACATATTCTCATAGAAATATGAATTACCGCATCCGATGTAGCGGGGTTTCTCGTCGTTGCAAATACATGCCATCCAGCGCGTATGTAATGACTTGCAAAAGATAATCCGATACCACGATTTGCTCCGGTTATCAGCACAGTCTTAGGTGCCATCTCTGCAATTACAGAATGAGTCACTGGAAGATTTGTGGGTTCGATGACAAAGCTTAGCAGCTGAGGCAGCTTCAAACATATCTGAAATTATACCACTTATCAGAACTCAATTCACGGTCTTGGTCTGAAAACATAAAAGCGTGATGAAGCTTGCGTTATTCGCAATATGGGCATCTAGCTTACTCGCTATGTCTTACTCAAGCGCACAGTGCGTCAAATGGAGAAGCACTAAGAATTGTGATCCCCACGATACAAGAGACCCTCGTAATGATCTCCCGTGCAGCAAAGTAGTACCGCAGCAATTATCTGGGTACTGCGAATGCGAGGGACGTCGGCGCGTAAGGGAATCGACGTGTGGACATCATACGTTTACCTGTGAGAAAGCTTGTGAGGAAGACTATTCATCACAGCTCCAATGTAAGCGTTACTTCTCCTACTAGACCAATGCATCCTATCAAATATCCCTCCTATGACTTCTGTTTTTTTGATAGATCCAGAAGATTTTGAGCATGTGACTTGCGGAAGCATCATCAAACTTGCCCACGAAGTGAGCCGCTTCCGGCTACATTCTCAAGATATCCCATATGGATCAGGAAGTCAACAGCAGTCGGTCACTGCTATCAATTCACGTGATGATGTTGACAGTAACTGGATTGTCAAAGAAGGTGATGGTGAGCCAGCGTGCGTGACAGGTTTGTACTAGTATCAAAAGGATCCTGCAATGATCTAAGCTTGTATGTATTAGGTGATAAGATCCAGTGTGGCTCTACTATTCGTCTGGAGCATGCTAATACAAGGCGTAACCTGCATTCGCATGAGATAAAAGCGCCTCTTACATCGTCGCATTACGAAGTAAGTGCATATGGAGTTGCAGGTGAAGGCGATGCATTAGATACGTGGGTGCTCGAGTGCGTGGACAATCAGCAATGTACTGCCAGGGATCAATGTCAAGACGATGCTACATGGAGGCGGGGTGAACTTGTTCGCTTGCGCCATGCAGCCACCGGCGCTTACTTGTTCACTTCTCATAAGCATATGTATGACGATTCCAACTGCCCGCGTTGCCCAATTGTTGGTCATCAAGAAGTTAGCACAGTACGGAAGAACACTGATCAGCAAACGCTGTGGTTCGTAGACGAAGGAATTTTCGTTGCGCATTAGACTGTTTTCACAATCAAAAAGGTAGAGAATACAAAGAAATGTGAAGACAAATTGTCAGATACTGCTTTAGTTTTACTCCTTGAATTGTATATGCTTACGCTTCTCACCGACACCTGGCGCTGTGTATCCAACGAAATCATAATTAATTCCTAACAGTTCCAAAGCTTTTCGTTTCTTCTTTTCCGATTTCCTGAGTCTCTTAGCTCTCCTCACCTCTTGTTCATACGTTCGATCTTCATTGTGCCGTTTACAATTCTCAGCAACAGAATCAAACGGTTTAAATGCTCTACCAGCACCACGGAACATCATTTCGTGTACAGATTCGGGGGGAATGACATGACATGACAGCGTATGATCAAATAGCCGATAATTATTCATAGTATCTGCGACTATCTGAGCTACATTAGCATCCAGGAATTCGACGAATGCATAATGTTTCGACCTTCCTGTTTTCTTATTGCGTGGAATCTTCAGACGAGTGACTTGACCAAATTGTTGAAAGAAACCATGCATTTGCTCTTCATAAAAACCGTGTGGAATGCGGCCAAGATAAATCACATGCGATTTGTTGACTTGCTCGTCAGTACGGACTGATGGCGCTGGCGGTATACTGTTGTCACTGATCGCAATATGATCTATCTGAGGATGAAACGGTTCTGATTCTATATCGCTATCGGAATCCCATTCTTGTCCCTTCAGTTCTTTGAGTTTCTGCGAAACAGTTTTACCAACCATGTTATGCAGCGTCGTTCTTCTGAATGGCAGCGCCGATCGACGTACCGTACATAGTCATTAGGTACGATTTACGCACCGGTTAAGATATAGCGACCTTTTAAGATAGCATGAAAAAATACGGAGCCGCCTGGATAACTCTACGATTTAAAGAGTCGTATGTAGCAAAGGAATCAACGCTGTATAACGGACACACTCATTATTGCACTAACAATAGATATTACTGAACGTATCCTTTCAACTTGCCTATTAAAAGAACGCTTTCAACACAACTCTTGGGTACAAAATTGAGCTTGATACAAAACGTCGCTGCGAAAGCACAATATTTCAAGAAAGAATTGCAAAATAGCACTCTATTTATATATAAACCCAGGAGCTTGCACGCTTCTATACTTCCGCTCATCTTCTTTGCGAGCTTGTATTAGCTTATTTTGGAGGTATGTCATGCCATGAATAGCTTTATATAATTATCGCTGTTTGATTGTATCTGACTTGCGTATCTTCTACATGGAACGCCGCGTTTTCATTGTGGGCCCTGTGACGACTGATCCGATGATATCCAAGTTTTTCTGCTGGAATGGGTCGCAAGAAGATTAAGATCCAGCGAATCGAAGACGATCGTAATCGTCATGTAAGTACATAGCGCAGCCCTGTCTGTTTGGTCTGTGAATCTTATTTATAATTCCCTTTATATGCAGGTCACATTTACAAAGCGAAAGAACGGAATATTCAAAAAGGCAATGGAGCTTTCAAAATTATGCGATTGCGAGATTGCTTTGATTGTGTTTGACTCAAATGACAAGCTCTATCAGTATTCCAGCGCAAGTGTCGATCAAATTCTTCTCAAATATACAGAGTATCGGGATCCCTATGAGATGAAAGACAATACGGATGTATGCTTGCATATGTTGTGGATCTGCTTTCTACAGCTTCTACTATTGTAGTATGAAATACTTTTTGGAGAGAAGAAAAAAAGGGCCAAAGAGCTAGTATCGGATACGCCCGACAAATCTCAAAGAAATACGAAGCTTGATGCAAATGATCATGATTTGTTGGATAACAACACAAATGATCCGAAGAGAAGACTTCAACATGGATTTCAGCATATGCTGAAAAAGGAACAGTTGTCATATATACCACCAGCACTGCCTATGTATCATCAACATGGTGTACGTTGGATACATCTTCGTTGCCGTTTAGCTCATTCAATTCGCTTACTTAGCTTGGAATGCTTGGTGGGATGCCGCCTCATCACATGCTCGCAGGCTTACCTAGCCCCCCAAACCTCTCGGGGATACTACCTTCCCCCACTAGTATGCATGTATTACATTCTTTATTGCATATCTAATTTTGTTCCTTATTTCTAGCAAACATGCTTTTTCGGCAGGACTTTAGTCCCAATGCCCAAGCAATGTTTGGCTCCCACCACCAGTCATTTTGGAGCGCTAGCGACTCTCACGAGAAGAACAGCGTCCTGGGATTGAATTTGGTACCTTCCGACTTTGAACGCGATTCTTTGCCGCAAACTTCGAAGCAGCCCTATCAATATTCTAGTTCTAAAAGTTCCTCATCACCAGAAAAAGGAGGTTCAATCTATCATGACCCTGCATTTGGAAACGGTTCATCGATGCCGATAGAATATAGAGATCTCTCAATCCATCCTGCATCATATACTGAGAAAGAGCTGCATCCCGATATGTCGCTGGATAGTCCGCGGGTAAGCGGTATGCAAAATAGGAGTAAGCAGGACAAAACATGTTTGGAAGGAAAAGAATCAGTACATTCAAATACATCGATGAATACTAATGAAGCAAATTCGGAAACGCGATCTGCCGAGCCTATCAATGCTTGTACAGAAAATTCCAGCAATCGTGTGAATGTGGAACAAGAAGCTAGAGCGGATGACGCTATAGGAAGATCGATTACCGACATACAAAACGATGCTCGTAAACCTTGTGAAAACACTAGTGATCAAATGGCAGAGCGAGGTGTACTAGGTAGTCCTAGGAAACGACAAAGAGTAGACGTGTAAATGGCGCAGCATAATCGCATACATGAATATTCACGTACGTTGTGCATTGATTGGCTTAAAACTGCATAAATACCCTAACCGGGCATAATAAACGCGTCTGATTGGCCTCATGCGGATCATGCCTCGAATTGATGGCAAAGATGGAGGATGTAAATGATATAGATTTATTGAGCTTGCCTATCGAAGAGCTTGGAGAGTATCTCATGCAAGCAGAGATAGAAGGCAAGTCACAACCACTTATGCTATCCTATCTAGAGGATGAGGATGGCATGGGATCGCAAAGCGCAGAATCAGGAGGTATGGTATTGGCGTCTTCCAACTGCTATAACGAGATAGAACACATACATAGACATGGTAATGGATACATCGAGCTTTCCGTGCAAGAAAACCCGTGTGGATGAATTCTTCTCCCCTCTTTTTTCCACAATAAAGGAATTTTGTGGTAACGGCATCAAGGATAATTTCATGCTGAGTTCTCTCGATGAATGCAAGATGTCTACCGCTGCCAATAGTGAGACTAGTGGAGCTGGTGTCTCCACTTCTGAAGCTTCGGATTGTACAATGGATAAGTACATGGCCTATGCTAATAGCTTTTCCGCAAACGAAGTATTTTCTAAATCGATCATGACCGCTTTGCGTCCAGAAAATGCAAGGTGACACTTTATTTTATTCACAACTGCATAATCCGATGAACATTACGCTATGCAGTATGATGCATTCAACGGAGACGTGCAGCTCTAGTCATTGTTATCCAATAACAAGCACATCTACACATGTACCGTTACGAGCTAGGAGCTCGCCCGCTCTTCTCAGCTCCAATCCTTGTAATGAAGAGGATCGCGGCCTTCGAAAAAAGTCTCGAGAGAAACTTAGACGCAAGGAGATCAGCGTTAAGGTATGCAGCATAAGCTCATCACAGCTGACGTTTGATGAAACTGCGCTAGTTCGAGGAATTGACGAGCGTACTTGGAGTATCGCCTCGTTTATGCAAAAGCCAAATTCTGCAAGATGCAATTAGTTCGATCCGATCTCTTCGAAGAGAAAGAGACGAGTTAAGAAGATGCCGTGACCAACAGCAGAAGGAACTTGATCGTTTAATAGCATATGTACAACAACCTCGATTCGAATCCGCGTCCACAACATTGTCGCAGCGTTCATCACAGTTGATCCCAGCATCAATAGCACACTATTCTACTAAAACTTCTGGCGCTGCGTTTAACTCAACTATTGTCTCGCCGCTTTGTGAGGGTCTAGAAACTCGGGTAGTCTTGCATACAATCTCTATTATCGATCACTATACATAACATCAATTGCTTAGAACTCTTTTGCTTTGGCATCGGATAAAGACAAAAACTATCGTCGCGAGGTCGAGTCTGCACCATATTGCGTGCAATTGGCCCCAAGAAAAATGTAGACAATTGAACCTTTGGTACAAAGGGCCAACCTTCTCAAGGAACTATGCGTTTTGTGATTACACCATACTTTTTTTGTCAAACTTCCATCTTCACTCGATCATGAGTAGCCAAGTCACGGTAATAAGGTGTTCTCCCTAATCTATATTGAATATTGCATCGGAGCCTCCTGTTGGATATAGTCGGGCTTGGATTCATCAGAAACTCGCTTTCGTCTTGTAAAACGCTTGATGGTTCTCGTGCCCGTATCTCTCAACGTTTCTTCGACAATTTTGGCGGACTGCGATGATGCCGATAAGGAATATGTGTTTTCGTCATCAGGTTTCTGCGGTGGTCGTAATCTATGCGATGGATATTGGTATTTTGACGTCGTCTTGATCGGTGTTCGGGGTGCAATTATTTCACTATAATCTTCATGAGGATCGGACGGAGCCGAGCAATATGCATCATCCACTTGCAAGTTTGCCATGCTGGGTTGCCAGTCATTGCCCATGTAAGAAAATCGATCGAAATGCATACTTTCTGTTGGAGACTGCGGCAATGATATCGGAGAATGTAACATCAGCTCTTCCCTTGCCTCTCGTGTTTTCGCAATAGCGCGTGATAAACTACCTTCATCGCTCACATCTTCTTTGTAGTGAGGAGGAAGAGGGATGCTCGCCTGTTTGTGCAGCAGTGCCTCCCAATCGATCCCTTCGAAAAAACGATGATTCTTGATCTCATCCATTTCATTTTTCCCACAGCCAAGTCGTCGCCCAGGATCTTTATGCAGCAGTCTTCTTATAAGGTCAACCGCATCATTAGAGAAATACTTTCCAAAAACAGGCTCATCATGCATGATTTTCTCGAACAACAAGGACGGCACAGAGTGCTGAAAGGAGAATCTCCTTCAATCAATTCATACGTGAGTATTCCAAAAGCCCACCAGTCTACTGCTTTGCCATAACTCTCTTTACGAATCAGCTCGGGGGCTAGATATTCGCATGTGCCGACGAAGGATCTTGTAAGGTTAGTATCATCCACATCTTCCTTCGACAATCCAAAGTCTGTGCATGCTACATTACCCTCCGCTGAGATCACCACATTTTCCAGCTTCAAATCTCGATAGATAATGTCAAGAGAATGATGATGAGATATGGCCAGGAAGATCTGAGCCAAATAAATTTTGGCACGACGTATGCTGAATCGGTTTTTCCGCCTAAGCGCGTGTCGCAATGATCCACCGCTATAATAATCCATAACCATATAAAGCCGATCATGATTTTGGAAAGCGTACTGTAGCTGAACAATGTACGGATGATTTGCATCTTGTAAAATTCGACGCTCTGCCATGGTCTGCCGAACGAGATCTTTATCCATCACCCATTTCTTCTTTAGAACTTTCATTGCAAACAATTTCCCTGCATCCTTCCCAAACTTTTTCTGCACTAGCAGTACCTTGCCACAAGCTCCACTACCGAGAGTGTCAATAAGTTCAAAGTCTACGAGTGATAGTTTTCCGTTTGCCGGGCGATCTCCATAGACGCTGCGTTCTTCTCCCATCCTTATCGGTCGTGGTCGTGACCATTGTATCAATGACGGAAGCGCACGACAAGTTAGACATAATCGAATACAGCCTTCAGAACTTATAGCGCCCAACGACGAGCACTTCTCACAACACGCATTATTGCAAGTTCTGCAGTGCCGACGCCAGCGACGCACATTGAACGCTCTCTGACATATGTAGCAACACTTGTCTGTGGCATCACCAGAGCTTACGTTACGAAGCCCTGACCAGCGTGCCTTGAAGCCAGCGAAGACAGAGCCTGTGATGTTGCGTAGCCCTTCGACATCCGCTTCCTCTCTTCCCATCGATAAACATACGCTTCCAAAATCTTCTTCGAGATCCTTTAGCCGAGAGAGTAAGGCATTTGGTGAGCAAAGTACCTAACGGACCATTGCGCGAGTAGCTTTCGTAAAGCATACGCATCTTCTTTCAGCACATGATGTGGCGATTGAATAAACGAGATGCCACTAATAAGACGTTGCATTTCTTCATAATGATTTCGCAAAGCTTCCATTAGAAGTGCTCCTCCTTCTAAATATGTAACGATAAAAACATGTGATGCGCCGAACTAATTACAAAGTTTCGCCATCCTGTCATGAAGCGCTGCACAACGTTTATCATCTGTACAAAGCTCAAATTAGATAACATCATCTGGAAAGCTAATATTGCATCGTACGTCAATGCTTCCATCTCCATATACATAGCCATCGAAAAGATCATCGTAAACAACAACCCCGTATTTCTCACGATTTGCTTTGATGAGGAACGGAAGCATCGAGCCTAGACTTCCGTTCACTATTCCACCACCTGCATAGAAATCACTTACCAAAAAGCTCCGCAATTTATGATGCAAGACATACCTTCACGTCCTGAACGCTTGCATAACTTTGCGCTCCAAATTCCGGCAGGAGATCCATTCGCACTGCCAATAAATAAAATATACCGATCCACAGTGCGAGTCGATGTACTTACGAATACAGAGCACTTGACTGTCTCATCGTCCTGCAAGAAAAGCCGCTCAATCTTAAATATTGTCGAATATCTAAAGTCTAACGCATGCATACCGCTGAAGTCGCTATTTTATGCGTCAAATGTAAGCTATTTCGCATTTTGGACTGGACATTTGTCGTCACAATCTCATAAAGTCCTCCTGGCGGCGGAGCTGGTGGTGAAGGAGGTTCTCTATAAGCTTGAAGGTTCTCCTCCATAAATAAGGGCTTAGAAGAACGGCTCACGCCAGACTTCATATTTAATCGCTTCTTATAGTTATAGCCTTGCGCTTCGTCTGCATCATCATGCTCATCCTCTGACGTACGAGACGATGTATTCGAAATGGTGTCCGTTATCGATGATTTATCCTTTGTCGTGCGGCTCTTGTTATTCACATTGTTCCGATTAAATATTTTCGCTACATTCCCGCCGAGATTGAGATTAGCACTCTTGCTGCGTACAGCATCACAGAACATGCCGACCGCCAAAGGCATTGTATGCTGCGCTATATACTTGAACGAGCTCTTAGTGAACTAGTTTAATTCTTTATGATCCCAATCCTTGATCGATTTGCGACTACATTTACATTGCTGTGAGGTGTCGTGGGTTATATATTTATACTCTTGCGGAAGGGGATTCCTGTGTAAAAGAGGAAAGGCAGCGTTCGCATTGCTCTCATGCGGTAAAGGATGACAGGCGAGAAGGTACTGTGATGAGAAAGTAGGGATACTGAATGTGAATGATGCGGTGGAATGAGCTGGATGTTTCAAGCATATCGTAAGGTATATATAAATCTTAAAATTTGGAAGTAAAACTAGGAAAGGCTATAGGATTCCGTACGCCTGCAGCAGCTGGCGGTATACCAAAGCGAACAGAACAATAGCTACTGCGGCTGCGATATAACCAAGTAGGCCACCAACAACATCGTTCTGGACGTTATTTTGGTTTTGCGGAATTGATGATGTTTGCTCTGAGGAATTCGTGTGCTCATTGAAAGTGCTTCCTTTATCAATGTCGTGCTTTGTATATGCGTCGTCGTCCTTCATTGAAGATGCGACCGATTGATCAGAAGCAGTCGATGAATTCTTTAGCTCTGACTCATCTTTCTGGTCGCTGTCAACGCTATCAATCAAATGCAGATGCAGTGATGCTATTTGTTCGGCGTGCTTCGATGTCATCTTCACATCTTGCAAATGACATAAATTCGGAAGAAGATCTTTGACTTTACCACAGGTGTCGCATGTGAAGTCGACCGACTATTACTACCACATCAGTCATAAGGGAATAAGCAATAAAATATTTATACCTTGATGGCTAATCTTCGGCGCTCCTCCGTGTGGTAATCGAGGGCACCAATAGCTCCTTCCCCTCTTGTAGGCATGAAACTAATCAAAGCTTCCAAGATCAAACGTACTAGTAATCATATAAATAAAAACGATAATTCTCAAGTTATCGCATACATTTCGACGTACCGCCCCAAGCTGGCTGCCATTCTTCTGGGTGATGAGCAGAAATACTAAGGCATATTTTCTTTTTGATTTCAAATCGACCATTTGGCTTACAGGTTACATAAGCATCGTAAACAAATCAGAGCACAAGCTTTACTGTAAGTAGCATGATGTTAGGTGGCTTGAAAGGGTAGTCAGATGGAAGAAGGATGCGCCATGATATACTCCTCCTTCAAATTCTGTATCACGTGGTCCGCGCAAAGTGAAATGCCAGTCGAACATATTATCCTAAGCACGACGATGGAGTAAGATTTCCATAAGTCACTGATTATCGAGTATGTACTTCTAAAGGAGCAGCAACGTATTGGTCACTAGGATTCGTCATCATTTCACGAACATCCTAACATAAATAGGCGCCGCTAGTAGTATCCTTAAGAAAACAAGTTGAATTAATATCGTGCGTACTCCTTGAATGCGCTTTATTGCGGTGCTGCGCGCGCTAGCGGCCATATTCGGTGCAGATACTGGTAAAAACGGTGAAACTTTGCGGAAATACGAATATGTACAGCGTCTGAATAAGCGTGCTATGTGCTAGTAATTACTCAGAGTAGAAGCATTATGTAATACGGGTGACTAGCACCGACTTTAATGCGGAAGTGTTTAGTATAACAAAATAATGTGATGGTTGCATTGCAGCTGTTGTAGTATTTGCATTATCGCTCTGTTATCCAGAGCTTCCTTAAATCAAATATGATGAGCATAATAAATACACGTAGTTACAATGTGTCATCCTTCAGCTTGACGCAAGTTACTGATTTGTTTACTACTTATTCCGGTGCATATTCGCTCGCTCGACATACCCAAAAATTTCGTGAGCGTTCAAATGACGGATAGACAGGTAACAAGGGTTCGTTCAATACAGCGAGATCTGTCGAAGTCACCCACGCGAATATATGCGTCAGCGATCAACGGCTAGTTCAGACTCAATATTTGGTCAACAACGTAGATGACTATTGCTGGAAAGCAAGAAATACGAATCAAGATGCAATTATATTAGCATACTGACGTCAGTTTCTCAAAACTTCTTCTCTTCCTGCTATCGAAAGATTCCGACGAAAAATATTGCGTCTCATGTAGGAAGTAATGACTTGCCAATTGATGCATCGATTCTTGACGCTAGATGAAATTTCCATGGGAAATATTGCTGACGCAAATTCTACATGATGTGCGCCATTTCTGTTTTTTATTGCTTCCTAACATTCCGTGAACCCATCTCATCCAATTTAAATATCATCTTCTTTTGATCGAATATATCAATCTTTGATGAGGTCAAGAAATACAACAACTGACTCGAATGGTGGCGCAGAATATGAGCAAAATGACACGGCATTGAAAGGTAAGATCAGATAATATTATGTGTATGCACATGTGTTCATTTGTTATCGAATGTAGCTGCTTTGGATTTACGTGAATCGCACATATGGTCTGTTCTCGAGAACAAACTCTATGCAGACTCCGAGTTTGTCCTTTATTCTCACATTGAGCCGAACGATACTACACCCCGGTATTATCTCCGAGGATGTCTTCCATTTGCGTCACAAACTGTGTTTGCCACTTTGTTTGATGCTCAGTATTGTGAGCAATGGAAACCGATGGATATTAAGCAAGAATCCGCCTCAATAAAGCAATCGACAAACTCAAATGGCCTGAGTACTGATATTTTACGCTGTGTGTATCAGTATCCTTGGCCGTTTTTGGCTCGAGAATATATTTACCACCGTGTTTCCGGAAGAATAGATTGCCCTGATGAGAATGTTTTTGGAATGGTATCTTGCTCAATAAATGATTTTAGACTGTCGGAAGTGAAAGACGTGATACGTGTAGAGGAGTACAATGCTCGCCTTCTGCTTGTTCCGCTAGAGGAATGCAGATGTGAATTACTTTTGGAGTACCAGGATGATACTGCCTCCAATATTCCAGAATATGTGATGAAGGTGGTCATGTCGATCATGCTGCCTACATTTTTGAAGGAATTGAGAAGCGCTTGCGGAAATTATGCAGAATATGTGCAAAAAAGAAAGAGGAATGAATCTGCAGCTAGTTTTCCTCAAATTTCGACAGCTTCTAACACCAGTGAAGGAAAATGTAACGAGCTGAAGAAAAGTTCTTTGATCATGAAAACATCAATAAGTGATTCCACAAAACATAAGATGCATCAATCTGTTGATTCATCCTCTATCAGGCGCGGTCAATCGCTGGATGATGCACCCTCTTTACAAGTTGCCGACTTCGAAATCGATCCAAGTTTGGGAATGAATCGAAAACCGGTCTCTTCAAATCAATTCTTCACTGTAGAATTTCAAATGAGAGTTATTGGATTACATTTGTTTTATCAATCAGATGCAAAACAGGTACTTGTGACAGGGTGTGATGCGGACAGTGAAGCTGCAATGATCTCAAGCAAATTAGAACCGGGATGTTGTCTCATTTCCATCAATGGAGTCGCTGTTAAAGGTCTTTCATTTGATGATGTACTAGGACGTATACGTGACTTGCCTCGACCATTATCAATCATGTTCAAAAGCTCATCACATACAGAAGAATCATTCGTTGTACCGCCAAAAGTCATGAAACATTCAAAAGCCAAACTCAAATGTATGCTCACCGAGAAAGATGTAAAACAATTTATCGCTTCTTTGAAACCACTCAATTCAGATTTCTGTACGGGCGCCATACTACATCGTGACATATTTCTACATGCAAGAAATCGATTCGTTTCATCTGCAAAGTACACGTTGGTAGCCTCCGGATTTGCGATCTACAAGTTGATAAAAAGAAATTTCTTGCGGCTTCATTCACGAGCATCCGTGACTATATCACCAAATATCCACAGGGAGCCAAAAAAGTGACATTCCTTGCTACTAATTTGGTTGCACAACCGCAACAGTACTCGAGGCAATCATTCTTTGCAACTATGCCGGGCTTTAGAAAGACAACTTCGGCACGGAATCTGGCGATACCATCATCTCTTCCATCTTCAATGTTGCAAGTTCCTGATGTCAAACCTTTATTTGATCCGATGAACCATAATTCCTCGTTATCTTGTCGATCCAATACAGCTGATACAGATTCGATGCAGACCACCCCTAGTAATACAGGATGCCTCATGGATTACTCAGATGTTGACGTGAGTATTGGGAACTTGGAATGGGCGTGGCGTCATATACAGCTTCTTAAAGTGGAAGAACGATTGCTTTCCATCACAACGCTGATTGATAAAATCGATCAATTTCTATGCACTACGGATAGTGAAACAAAAGCCTTACCTGCCGTGCAAAATATAATCAACGCTATGAAGGAAGACAACGAAAATTTGAAGTTGATCAAAGAGCGAAGTGTATGCGCTCAACAAGCACTGGAAGAGTTCAATTGTGATAAAGAAAATGAGTGGCAATTCGCACAGTCATACTTTGGCGTATCGACGTACTGGAAACCTGGCGAGAATGGCACTGTCTGGCTGAAAATGGATGGAATGGTGGAAGGTGCTGATATTTTCAACACGCTCGCAGTTGTCCGCGAAATTGATCTTTATAAACATTGGGCCCCATTTTGTAATGCATCTACAATGCTTCGCGAAACAGGTCGCGTTGAATTGCTGGCACATTTTTGTTTAGCACTTCCATTTTCGCCGCGTGATGCAGTACTACACGCTTACGGAATCAATGCGTGTTTTGAAAATCGATGTATACTGTTAATGGGAACATCTGCAGGAGAAGATGTTATCGATGTACCAAAATTAAAAGGTTGGAATGCTGATCGTATTCACGTTCATGGATTGCGCGCCCTTATTGAACCAATTGACAAATTGAGAACGAGAGCATGTATTATTATCAACATGGACCCCAAGTGCGCTTTGCCCAAGAATGTTATAAATTACTGGATTCGTAAAGGTGCTGGTATCATGCATTACATGATAATGAAAGAAGCCATTAAGATTGAGAAAGCGCGTCAGGATGGGAGCGCGAACGAGCATTTAAGTCGAATCGAACAAGACCCTTCAAACTTTTATTCATGGTTACGACCGCGTATTAAGGAATGGTTTGACGCCAAAGACTCGAGCCGTTTGGTACCATTATCATCGCGAGGTATTCCAAAAGAAGATAGTCTCTATCACAAACAGAGTGAGAATACTCCGATCCCAGACCAAGTTATCCAAAAAGCTGCGATTAGAATACGTTCACAGGAACCGACCAGTATTTCTCAATTAAACGTACAAGAAGAAGGAAGCTCTGTTTCGTCACCGGCAAATGATTTTATTCAGTTATACAGCTGGTGTTTGTTCGATGGACGCATATGGTCTTGCATCTTATTTATTCATCTGCTCACCATGCCGTTAAATTGTTCATTTTGCTACACTTCTCTCATCAAATTCTGCTTCACATGCTGCTTTGCACAAATTCATTTACCGTCTTGTATCCTGACGCTAAAGAACACAGCCGGCTCGCGAAGGGATCAGGAACTGTACAAAGGCTGCACATCATGGTCATTTACTGCTGCTGCAGTCGGGTACGATATCTTAAGCACAATCTTTGTCTGGTTTTGGATCAATGTCGTTACCGCACGAACGGAAGGAGATGATAGCGAGCGGCACCTTTATACCCGTCGAGCTATGGAAAATTACTGGCTGGTTGTGTGCACATTTCTTTGTATCTCCATCTTTAGCATGACGCAGTATTATGTACAGAATCGTGATATCTAATGTCGTAGATATACCCTCAACTTAAAATCTAGAGATGTGAATTCAATAATGCAATACGTCTAAAGCGTATGTGTAATATATTGTAATTTACGAATTGCTGATCCTGTTAGCGGATAAGCGTATGGACGTTGAGAATTAGGTTATGAGAATGAGTCAAGGTAGCAATAGAAGTTGTCATTGTAGATTTTTACTAAAGACGTCACGCATCGTAGCCGTATGTCATTTGACCTACTTTCTTAGTGGCTTGAAAGCGGCAGCGGCTTACCGAGCTGGGCATGAACGGATTGATCGATGAACCTACCGTCCGCACCGAGATTCATTAGCACTGGTATAATTGTTGGCACTGTACTAGCTCTCGATCAACCGATAACGCGATTTCGATCCAGAGTCGAACTTTGAAGTCTGATAGTGGAAATTGCCTGATCAGAAGTTTTTAGTGTAGCAAGTTTCTTTATATGCACTATCAAGGTATAAATTCCAATACCTACTATTCCACGATTAATAGATCTACATGGCCTGCATGCTGACCATCTATTATGTCTCTGTGACCTTGAGACGAGCTGCATAGCGGACAGCACCCATCTAACTCATGAGAATAACGCGCTTACTACGAGGAACTAATTCACATACAGGAAAGCGTATGCTTTTACCCATGTAGTCTCGCCTCTTCGCTTGAGAAATAGCACTCTACTTTATTGGCCATAAGTACCCGTCTACTTATTTCACTAGTACATTAGCCATGCGGCGAAACCCATCACAATTTGGTGGGCATTTTTCGGCTCTACTGACTTTCAGAAGCGTCGTTTGGAGACCAAAAAGCGGCAATTGTTATGCAGATCACCCCGATGGCCCCTTGTACTCGTAGCATTTCTAGCCTCGTATCTTTGCGCATTGATGTATTGGCATTGGACAAATTTATCGGATGATATTTTACTGGCCTCTCGAAAATCATACAGCGAAGATACCCTAGCAGACACTGAAGCCAAGAACAATGTGAAAGAAGATACAGGGCCAAAAGTTTCTTCAAGCTCCATAGAAACAAGTGTAGATAAAAATTCTACGCTCTCCGAGTCTGAGACAAGGACACAGCAAGATACAGATCAGGTAACCAGCTCTCCAATTCAGCCTGCTGCAGAAACAACCCAGAAAAAAACGGTTCTTCGTTCTGAAAATCCCTCAGAAACAACAGCTCAACCCGAAAAGCAGTTGCCCTCTCAGATAGACGCCATCGCACCACCACTGGTTACTCAGTCGCACGATGCTGTCGACATAAAAACTCGACGACTCAAATAATGAACCACGACACATAATTCTAAAAGGTTACGAAGCTATACAGTCATTTCTGAAGGAATATGAAACTCAAGTAAAAAAGGATACAAAGCTCATTCTTTTTTTTGTATGCAGCACGGATGATGGTGAGGCCCATGACTGGTCAAAACTCTGCGCGGACGCCTCATCGGAATTCAATAAAGCTATAACCAAAGCAGATAAATCATTTCGTTTTGTCACTATACGATCTGGCTCTGAGAAGTTTTGGAGATCTAAAAATGCATTCAAAAAAGATTTGGATCTCAAAATCAAAAAAGTCCCTACTTTATTGCAATGGGATGGTGATGGTCGTACCTCCAACGTATTATGGGATCAATCCGTGTCAACACGGCCATTTTTATATCATGTACTTGAAATAAAGGATCCAGAAGTCGTACAAATGCCATCTAATGAGAACGGGAAGAGCTACAAACTAACGACAGAATTTACGGAATATAGGAAGCTTTTAGAGGATTATCGCCAAGAAGATGCACAAATCAGCTCGTACCCTCTTTACGTCTATTTCGTATCTGGCAATCTACCAGGCAATGGTCGTCCATGGTGTCCGTACTGTCGATTTACTCATGTCACAGTGTATTTCTCATTTTTTGTTTATGCTGCGCCAAATGCTCGTCTGATTGAAGCTCAGGTCGCTCCGACATACGGTGACTGGAAAGACCCTTCGAACCCTTTTCTTAATCAGCCGGAAGTCCGATTAAATACAGTTCCAGTGCTGTTCAAAGTGTCAAAAGTTCGAGAAGGTGATAAAGACGTTTTGCACTTTGCAAGAATTCATATCCGTTTAGATCGATTGGATGAGCTGCAACCTGCCTTTGAAAATGACCATACTAATTGAAATGTATTATATATGTACATCTTGATGCTCCCTGTTTATATATGCATCGACGCAGAAGTCAGTCGCCTTTAGTGTAGTTGTTGCAGCTGTAGCACGATGACAGCTGCGGCACTGACGATAGAGCATGCGATTAAAAGCAGATTTTCTCGCTCTTCTCCATCATACGTACGAGCTTTATCATGTTCTTTTGGTTGAAGCAACATCCAAATAGCGCAGGCAGAAAAAAGCTCAAATATCATAATTATTGCGACATGCAATGCGGATCGGTTTTTCGTATCAATACTCTTCTGTTGAAGGCAAGTGTTCCTGCTAAGCAACCAAAGCGTTGGATTTGGTAATCGCAAACAGCTACAGCCATATGTACAACAGCTTTTCAGTACATGCCATATAAAATGATATCGCAGGCAATCGCATAATCAGAAGCGTGAATAAGGCACATGACCATGTCTGAATACCACTGAATTGAATAAGCGTGAGCCGTATCATATTCGCAGTATCGCCTGCTTCGGTACCGAGTTTGGGGTCTGCAGCATAATCAAATCCTTGTGAATAATCGGATCGCTTGTTCGACGCGTCGTCGTTCGTTTCTGCAACTATATCATTCTGCTTCTCCAACGTATTAGCATCGCTAAAATCGAGCGACAGCGAGTGATGTTTCGGTAATAATCCTGCATTTTTACATGCAAACCATTCCTGCAAGCGAGGTTGCAGCCATGCATAGAATCCGGACGGGTCATGCTCTATTCGTTTCAAATGTTTGTTGCTATATCTTTTTTTGCGCGCTTCCTCACTTTTTATAGACTCTTTCGCAATCATGTAGTGAAGTATTCCGGCACCTTTGCGAATACCATAATTAAGCAAGCTCTTTGGTAACGCACATTTCAAATCCATATTAACAACAATGCAAGTTCGAATTTTATGAGTATCCAAAGGCTCAATCAAAGCTCGAAATCCAGAAATATGCATGCGATCAGTACCCCAGCCTTTCATTTTAGGCACATAGTTGCAGGCATCGTCAGTTGATTTACCGAGCAGGAGAATTGAGCCATGCTCGTAACAAGCATTCACTCCAAAAGCATGTATCACTGCATCACGAGATAGCATTGGAAAAGCTAGCCTGAAATAGGCTATGAGTTCCACGTGTCCTTCTTCTTGTAGAATTCTAGACTCCTTGCAAAATGGAGCCCAATACTGGTATAAATCAATCTCACGTATCACTGCAAGAATGTCGAACGTGCTAGCTCCCTCGATAATCCCGTCCATCTTCAGCCATATTGTGTCATTATCTCCGGGTTTCCAATACGTAGATACGCCGAAAAAGCACTGTGCAAAGTGCCAGTCTGCACCTTCTTCATGATTGAATTCGTATAAAGCTCTCTGAGCGTCAAAGCTTCGTTTTCGGATGAGATTATATATATTGCTATCATTGGCAAGGGCATCCGATATATCTCTTATTTCTGGTACGTTGGCTTCATCACTCGATAATGACCCTAGATATTGCTCAATTTTATCTAAGAGTATTCTTATTGAAAGCAGCCTCTGCTCTTTTGCAGCAGCTGAATTTGCCTCAAGCCACGATATATTTTTTGCGATATTGTGGTATGAGTATAGTCATGGAGGCATTCTTCAGCCACCTCAGTTTTTTGCAAGTTTGGTGCTTCTTGTATGTTATCTCCTGCAGATAATTCACCAGCAGGGTTGCTGACAGTTGTAGATGCTCTTTTCAGCTCGTTTTCTGCGGACAATGATAGTTGAGAGATTGATTGCGTAGTAGACCAGCAGCTCGAAATATTGAAAAAGAAAGAGCCTCTAGGCTGCTCGGTTTGGTCGGCGACATCCGTTGGATAAAGCGTAATATCTTTAGGATTGTCAGTATCCTGCAAAAGTAATACTCGAATGTCTGCGAAGGATGAACGTAGCACGTTACATCCATCGATTTTCTGTAAAACATAGCCTTTCTTGACCATAACGTATTTTTCGACAATCGGAACATGTTTGAGCGCTTACGCAATACAATATCCTCTTGTAGAATCGCTCCTGTGTGAGAGCTTTTTGTAGAATAAGGAGCTAGGACGGCTACAAATTGTGCTACCTCATTTTTCGTCAGTGTGCATTTCATTTTAGTGCTAGAACGCTTCAGCATCTTTGGCGTATTGTGCGGCTGCAAGCCAGACAGCACCGAGTCTCTAAAGCCCAGCGTAATAGGTCGACTTGAGTTTTCGAGATATAAATGAACATCATCAGACGATAGTTGCGAAATATGCATACCATTAATAGAAATAAGTTGAGTGCCAACTTTAGGGCCGTCGTAAAGATGCTTTACCCTTTGATCTTCTGCGTGGTATGTGACTACAATATTCTTTGAGGTGGAATCGAAGAGAAATTGAATCCCAATATCTTTTTCGGCGTATGTGTATGTATACTGCGCTGCAGTTTCTGGTTCCAGCAACTGAGGTATTTCTGCTTCGAGACATTCATTGCATTCACTAGGGGTTTTTAGTAGTTTGTCAGACCTAAGCTTGTCCAACAAAGTGCTTTGTATCATGGCCTTTGCTGGGAAATGTTGGGCTCTATATGATGGAATTTCATTGATCGCATTATCGTCTTCTGCGCATATTCTATCACGGAATTCTAGATACCCACCACACGCTACTTTCAGCTCTTTCCAAAAAACTGAAAACATACTTGAGGCCACTAATCTGACCACATAGTCTGGGATACTATAGTGCGTATCATCTTGGAATACTACATGCAGAGTACAGCAGTTTTCCGACAGCGAGCGAATCAATATACGGCAATGATATATTTCAACGCGCTTGAACTTTTCATCATATGGAGCTTTCAGATCATACATGGCATCCGACACCATTATATAGCTTTCTGTTTTATCATCTTCCTGTGAGCGAATTAGGTGGCGACGATAAACATAGTCTCGGGGCATAAATGGCCATGGCAGCTGACAAGTGGCGTACATTATATCACCATCAAGACAAGTATTGGAATCATTATTGTCCTCATACAACGGACGAATATCTTTCATACCAACCGGCTTCCATTCTTTGCAGTAGCGAATGTCGAGCAACGTGTTATATACGACTTCCGCTGGAAAGGATAGCTTTCCACGGAAAAAATAATGTGGAAGTGTTTCTTTCGTGTCTTCATGACAATACAATGCAACGTCAGAGGCAACAAAGAGCCTTTTTGCAACGTGGACCATATTTCTTCCGCGTTCAAAGTCATAGTTTCTGGAGTGAGATTGCGTGAGTACCAACGGTCGATATAGTATGTTGCATGTGCAGTAATTTTTACTTTATGATGCAGTTCCTTTTGATCGCTCAGAGGCAAACAGTCTAGAGCCATTTTCTCTAATTCGACTCCGACGGGACGAGGTCGTCTGGCAATAGAGCTTAGCTTCTTCGGCGTCAACTAACATGTTATTTGGTACAAAAGGATTCGCTATGATTGGAATTAGAATGTGATATTACATCTCTTCGTGCGCTACGCTTCCTATCACTGTGACTGAGCTGATATATATATATTAAATTCCTGTCCGCAACCCACGCAAAGGCAAAGCATAGCCTTTCTAATTCGTCATAAAGCCCTTGCGCTATTTTGCCGCTGTTAAACGATGCAGCGGAACCTAGGAATGGTCGCTCACTGACATTTAACTATAGAAAATAAACGCATCATTTACGCATCGCTCGAAGCTGTTAGACTTCTAGCACAGTGCTGCAGCACATAATGAACCTTATCGACCAGATGATCATCAAACAGACCCGCCAATATGCGAATGCTTTTGAAGCGCGCTCTATCCGTCCAGCTATAACGATATTGTATATTCTTCTTGCCTTTTGAGTTCTTATAACTCTGATCGCGAGGTTTGGAGCAGTGTTTTCTCTTGTACACCGGGGGATTTCTCGTAACGTGAACCACGCGACCAGGGAGACTCATGATTTGCAGTGGCATTGAGTCACGGATCTGCCGTAGCGCAGACCGATACTGCTTAAAATGTGTTAGGTACAACGAAGCCCCGGCTTCCATATCCTTTGGATATAAAAGATCTTCAGGATTTTTGCGTCCGCGGAGCTGTCGCAGTATCGATAGCTTACTAACTTTACTTCGTTCGATTGCATCGAGAACCTTATCTCGTAGTTCTTCGACGGACTGGATCGAAGCACTCGCCACAATATCATTGCCTACAACCACAGAAGTCACGAACGACTCACAAAGACTCGCTAATCCTGGAGACATAGTGCAGCCTGGAGGACTATAAGCAAAGCAGCGAAGCTTGGGGTATTTCGGACGTAGCATCACGGCCAGTAAAGCAGCAGTTGCAGCACCAAGCGAGTGACCAACAAGTACTAGTGTATAGCTGTGATATTTACCTGCTTCAAGCATGGACGAAGATCCATTTGTATTCATTGCATTTGAATTTGCATGTGAAAAAAGATCGTTCAGTATTTTCAAGCGCTCTAATTCCAAATATATGGTCTTAGCTGCTTGCAGAAAACCTTGATGAGCAAATTCTCCTTGTCCAAGACAACCTAGTTCCGCAGAAATATCATCTAGTGATGCGCTACTCGCCACAGCATTTGTCAGACAATCTTCCAATGATAAGGTTCCCCTCAGCGTTATGATCACTTCTTTAGTGTCATGTTCAAGGATAATGCAATATGCTGGATGAAAGACCGATGTTCGAAAAGACGCGTACACGATAGATTGGGATGAGACGTTGGTCAACATAACGAAAGCAGACTCATTAAACTTCAAAAGGCTGTCACCGTCTACGTTTTTGTGACTGCCGAGTCGGTAGGAGCAAATAAGTTGCAACATTCCATACCATGGTCGAGTCCAGACGAGAAGCAGCCAGCCATAGATACCAAAAGCATATTTGGAATAGTGAGCGAGATCTTGTATCGCTTTAGGTAAAAGCTGCTGTGGCTTCTCATCCTCAAGGAGTGCAACTTCCTCAAGCGGGTCCGATATGGCTAGATCGATCGGTGTGGCTTCAAGATCAGTGCCATCAACAAATCCAATAACATTCTTATCCACACCATTGTTATTCGTTGCTAATGAGAAGAACGGCTTGATTTTGTTATCAGGTGAAGTGCGAGAGCCTTCAACAATGCCCATCTGCTCGATTTGTGCAACATCCCGTACATTTTCGTCAAAACATAGAGATGAAGATTCCTCAAATGCATCAACAGCAGCAAGTATGAGGCATCCAGCCACAAAATCAGAAAATACAAGGTCAGGATTCCCGAAGAATAGACGTGCAAGAATTCTAGCGGCATTCGAAACTGATTCGTGTTTTGTCCTTCGGCCTCCAAAAATACTGCATGTCAAGAGCCGAAGCACACGACAACATCGGTGGCATCGCCTCTCCCATTTGATCTCGTTCGGATGCTTACTGCTTTCAGTTGGTACTTCGACTGGCATTGCTACGGATTTATAACAATCTAAGGCAAAACACGTCGATCACAAATATCGTACCGGGTCGAGGATAATGTGTATAGCGCTTTCTTCCAAACAAAAAACACACACTAAATGTGAACCAAAAGCAGCACTCGGCCACAATCCCTGCAGAGATGATCTATTCAAACCATGAACATGATAAGTGCGAGCATACAGTGCAAAAGAGGAAAGTACCAAGACATAGCTAGCATCCGCTGCACACACATCAAGGTGATACCAAGCTATTAATCCCAAAAGTGCAAATGAAAATGCTACACACGTCCATATAATATGCACGTGAAGTATCACTGGCATGACCATGCGACGTTCATGTTCGATGATGGTCCCCCTAGTCGATATCGACATCATGAATATGTACAGGCATGCCATAAACAGGTGAATCGGAATCGCACACAAGCAGAACCAGAATGGAAAATCCAATATACTGAGACGTACGGTTGCACACGATCGGAATTCAAGAAGATATAGGATACTTAGAAGAATGAACGGGAACTGGTAGATGAAAAGGATAAATGCCGGAATGTACATATCATCGCTACCAATACGACTTCGTCTTCCACAAACAGGGATAGATGGCATAGCGACATAACGGATTTGGTTGAATCAGTGACTAGCGTCAAATTGTCACGCTCCTTTCGGCGCAACAAGGCATCACACGCCGTTTCGTTCTATACATAGTTCAGGGATTTCACGGGTCGAGTATCAACATATATCGGGTTGGATTGTCCTGGATCTTCCTCGAATGAAGCTTTATTTGTATCGTCCACAAAGCACACATTTAGTCTCATTCGGAGTGTTCATCTTGCAACACACGTTACATCGCCAAGACGTAGCATCATGACATGTTTTGGCAGTTTCTTTGGCTACTGTGGGAACAACGGAGACGTGGGAGGACTTACAGATTTTTGTGAACCGTTTGATCTTGTTGAATTCAAGCTTAGGTCTACGGTACGTCTTTCCGATGAGGATGATTCTTGATCAAGATCTAAGGATTTTGAGGATGCTTCGTCGATTGTTTATATTGCTGTAATTCTCGCTCTAATTTGGCAATATACTCTTTTGCGGATGCCATCGCCTCAAGCATATCGTCGGTATTGCTAAGCGTAGAGCGGCTCCGTGGAGGAGCGGTACGCTTATTCGTGGACGCTTTTAAGCTATAGCTTGATCTTGGAATCGTCTCAAATATTGCTCCCCTAAAATAATATTCCATCCATAGCGTGACTTGCCGAAGTAGACTTGATTCTTGCGGTAATAGAACAGAGTTTGAATGTTTCTCTCGATAAAATGGGTTCTTGTACAAATCATCCTCACCGAGGAAAACAGTCCATAAACTGCGCGTCTGATCAGCACAATTCATAGCAGTACGTTCTCGATCACAATTTCCAATGAAAGTCCCATATTGCCCAGACGTGACCGCGTCTGCTATCTCTTTCAATACATTTGGCGTAAATTCAAACCACATTGGATATTGATGCCAAAGCTGCCACACGCAGTCAAGAAACTGCAAGAAAACTGGAGATTCCTCTTCATTAAGATTCGTGCCCAATCCTGTTCGGTCTTGGAACTTGTGGCCTGCGCGAAGCCATTCTTTTTCAATGATATGTATAAATCCCAGCAGAGTTCTGTAATGACCATCTAGCAAAATCTGTGACAGCGAGCATATCTGCGCTGTGCGGTCCCATCCATCGCTGCAATGGACCAAAACTGTAGTACTCTCGTTTTCCACACTGTTTGCTACACGAAGGGAAGCAAGCAAGATCAAGCGGATATGATCCAACCATTTTGTCTCTTCGACTCGTGCCCACCAAGAATGGTTCGTATCTGCTTGAGATGCTTGGGATAATTGTCGCACATTGCTCAAACTATCTCGTACAGCATGTATGTTTGCAATATTCAGGAACGACACATTGACGTGCGATATGCTTGAAGACTCCGTACCTCCTCCGGTGAATTTGTTTGCTCGCGCGTTCAGCTCAGGACGGCAATCCGCAATCCAGAGCTTTTTCTTGCCGAACTGCGTATTTGTATTGTATATATGCATGAGGTATTGTTCATCCACAGAATTACTCACGTTGAAGATTCCACGCTTGGGCTGAGCACAACGCCATATCGAAGCTGTATTGTGTGAGTGTACAAAGGAGCATATAGGCAATCTACCCTTTGAGCGAAAATCCGCAACCATCGCAACTTCTTCATCGGTTGCTCCTGCGGGGACAACAAGCTCGCGAGGATAAGTGGAGCATAGTTGGTAGTCACTGTTCCGCGTCGTTAGCCGAAACGCTACTCCTGAATATAAATCCGTCCCCATTCTCGCAAAATCCTGATGCACGTCATATATGAGATGATGCTCCCTCACAGCATACGCTGTTACAGGAAGCGATTTCTTCCGCTCGAATTGAGCTATTCGAGGTCCAGTAAATGCAAACAATTCTAGAGGAGACTTAATATATCCTACGCGATTGACATTGGTCATGATCGTCTGTATATTTCCTGATAAGATCCAGAAAATTAAGTTTTTAAATGCTATATGAATTTGACTCGGTTGAATTGATGAATTGTTGGAGCTACTTTTCGAATTCATTAAAGATGCTGATGCAGCTATCTGAGAATAAGACAGCTTCGCGATACTATTACAAGGCATTCCGTTCAATGCATTATCAAGTAATCGATGGTAGTTTCCTACAGTCCGCAGATGCAACTCTTCTGGTAAAAAAATTAAGCGGAAAGACGTCAGCAGTAGCGTTCCACCGACGGATTGCAAATCGCATTGGATAGGGAAACAGAAATACACTTGACGTATAGTATTTATGATTTTCTCGCCGTCGAGAAGCATAGAATCATATTGCATACTATTTTGTAGTGGTGATGGGAACAGTTTTGTAGATTGTGAGCTCTCGTGATCAATTTCAGCTCTTCCTTCATGCACACATTAAGCATTGATTTTTGGGATATATCGTAACACTCGTAAGATTCCTACCTGGAGTAGAGAAATATGTTGTTTTGCTGGCAAGTGACATAGCTTTTGTGATGCGAGCGTGATGGTCACACAGACCAAAAGCGTCTTGAGCTTGGGAAGAGCATCGGATGCCATTTTGGTTTACTGTGCTACATGTGCCGAACATGTCAAGTTTTGCAGGGTAAAGTACTCTTGGGATGGTGCGTAAGTTATTACGAAGGAATACCAGAGCAAAAGTTACAAGAAGTGTCACGAGATGTCTGAGCTTGAAAAACAGCGTCGATTGTTCAACACAGAACGTTATCACTAAAATGAAAGGACCTGAAGATGTTGAATTTGCGACCCTTGATACCAATGAATGGCATTTACTCTGTGACGAGAAGGAGTTATCTTGTGAGCTTACACTAATGTCAGGCCAAGTTTTCCATTGGCAGCGACATCAGATTGCAGAGAATGAACCACACTGGTATGGGATCATTAATCGCAACATTTTCGTGTTGAGAAATGCAAGAGTGCAAGAGCATAGTACAGATGGAGGACCAGATGGAGAGATAGGCAAGTCGTGCGTTCAGTTCCGGTGCTTGTATCCATCCCACGGTAAGTATCTATACAGCACAAATATACTTTTGTAAAATTGGTTCTCGTTAGTATCGGCTGAGGAAGCTTATGACATCCTACACCATTATTTCCGCTTGGACGTACCTCTTGGCCCCCTATACGGTGAGTTTCACGAAATCAACGAAACGTAAGAATGGACTAAGATAATTTGGGTTCAAAGAGAAATGGATGCGAACAAAAGAAGACAAAATGTCGAAAGTGATAGCTCAACTTCCGGGCTTAAGGATTATTCGCCAAGATCCAGTGGAATGTTTGTTTTCATTTTTGTGCTCATCCAACAATAATATCGGAAGGATCACGCAGATGCTTCAAAAATTACGTAGAGAACATGGTGACTTTTTATGTACGATCGCATCTGGAAACACAATAAAGGACTATCATGCCTTTCCAACGCTGGATACGCTTTCGAACAGATGCACCGAAAAAGAGCTTCGAGATTTGGGCTTTGGATATCGAGCATCTTTCATCGTGAAATCAGCGCAACAGCTAGAAGCGCAAGGAGGTTGCCTCTTTCTCGAAAAATTACGAGATCTTCCTACCTTCAAAAATGATGGTGAGCTTTGTACATCTTATCAAGAGCAGCTGATGCAGTTTCATGGTATTGGTCGTAAGGTCGCGGACTGCATTGCTCTCTTCTCATTGGAGAAGCTGTATGCAATTCCTGTTGATACGCATGTATGGAAAATCGCTTGTCGAGAGTTTGATTCATCACTTCGCCATAAGAGGTCAATTACCCCTACAACATACCACCGCGTAGGATACCATTTTCGACAGAGATTTTCTCCATACGCTGGATGGGCTCACAGCGTGCTGTTTGCAGGGGAGTTACGTGGCATGAGTATCGAGAAAGCGTCTTAGCCATTATCTGAAGTATAGACACATGATCGAAATTAGGATTGCTTGAGCTACAACATGATAGTTTTGTGCAGATGTTTTGTGTTTTCAAAAATGTGTTGCTATGAAACCTAGTCAAGCTCCACTCAGTATACCTCCCACCTTCTTATACGCTTATCGTTGATATAAAGTAGGCCCGAGACCGACAGAACCAGCTGAGTGTTGCCTGTTCCTATTTTGCCGTATATATCAAGCGCCAAACGTCCGTGCCTAGCTCAGTCGGGTACAGTGACACGGGACTGACGGAAAAACCGACAGCTCGATCCCTGGGGATAGTTTGAGGTACCCTTTACCTTGTCTATGCCCACTATAGCCTCTTATGACTTCTTTCAATCGAGAAGGATGATATAGGTGTAAGGGAACAGATAGAGGTTAGCGAGAGCTGGAGCATTATGTGGGTGCTCGATGCCGCCGCGGATAACGTAAATATGAGAATAATGATATAAAGCAAAGAAGCATTCACCTAGTGAAACAAACAATTCCGAGAAAATTATAGTAGCTGTTCCAGTCACATAACGACAATGTGCTGCATCAGGATTCAAATGATGCTGAGATTTTGCTTTGTATTCATGTGCTTGCCGCACCGTGCTGGACATGGCGTTGGAGAAACATTTGACCTTAGATATGATGGCGTCTACTGCTGTATAATTGTATCCTACACGTGTCATTGGAGCTGAAAACACAAAATTATTAGTATATCTAGCAAAACAAGTCCTACACTACTCCGACAGAGCCTGAGTCTGTACCGTTACTATCGTTGTGATTCAAAGGAATTCAAACTTATCATGGTGAGCAAAGAAATTATAACTTATCTTTCTGTGCTTCGGAAAGAAAATGAGGATGTAGTTCCGTTATATTATCAATCACGAGCCTCAACATGACACTACATTTAGTATTACTCTTAGTGAACGCTCTAATGATTAGGTTACGTTGGAACACCGTGTGATAATAAGCCATCGAAATCTAATACTAAGCTCTGACGACCTCTTACAACTGATGTGCCGAGGCCTCCTTAAGATGGGGAAGTCCCCCAAATAAAGACAGGTTTGAGAGTTCCCCAAAATAGTCAATGTTAGGGTTTTCCTGTAGTACGGCTTGTTTTGCTCATACAAACTGGTAGTAACTTCTAATCTTCTGAAATGTTAGGCTATTCGGTAGCTAACGTTGTTGTTGCAGAAGAACCTGTTTCTTTTCCTATACTATATTAATTTTTAATATTTTTTCTTATTGTATTATATTATTTATAATATATTTGATTAACTACTTCTACTCAATGTGCATTGACAACTACAAAAGTGTAATAATAAACCCTTCCATTATTGGCGGTACTCAAGTCGCACTTGGCTTGAAACATCGCGGTATTGGCGCGAAGAAGTTCGGTCGTGGAACGATAACTTGTTTAGATAGTTAATGAATAATTTTACTCCTCAGAAAATCGTTGGAGCTCGTTCTCAATACTTGGTGGTCTAATCGCTTCGCTCCAAAAAAGAAAAAGGATCCCAAGAATTTTCTGGAGTTTTACGAGAATCACTTAAAATAGTTTGGCTTGAAAGTGACAAAAAGGGATTCTCGAACATCGCGAGCTTCATCAGTCTGCTGCAGTTTTTGCATAGTGATCGGGCGCGAAGAAGAGGTTGGACGCAAACGCAAAAACTGCAAATGTCAAATATTCATTTCAGGACCGATCACTACGAAAATATTTGATAGTATATCCTCAAAGGTGGGCGGAGTACCAAGCGCTTACATCAGAGGAAGACAGAGGAGCATTTTCTCAAGTCGCTGAAAAATTTTATGAACATATCAGCTCATTTTGAAGATGGTGATGTCATACGGTTCTTGGTTAACAGGCCAATTGTAGAGGTTATCATTAAGAGCTTTTCTTTCAGCCTGATAACTTTGAAAACGTTATCCACATTAGAGCGCCTAGTCTCTACAAGCCACTCGAAGAAGCAGCGATGTCATCAGAAGTAGTGTTCGATGAGGAGGCAACAGATGCGTACATTGCAGAAGTGAATGTATCAAAGCTCTTCTCACTCCTTGATGCATGTGTAGCGCTCGGAGCCTCCTTTTGAATGGCTGCAAAGATGGTTAAATTGGTGTGCGACGGAAGTGAGCTGTATTACTACACCGGCTGCAGTGGCTTTATGGCGGCAAATTATGTGAGAGTGGCTTCAGCATACTGTTTTCAAGCGTTACACGATTGCTTGGAGGAATCCACCGGCATGTCGTTGTCTTTGAATAGTTCGACTCATCAAGGCATAGCTTATTTAGATATTCGGACTCGTTTTCACATTATCTGATGTTGTGAAGAATTTACATTTGCTAGCTATTCCTCTGTACTCGAATCATACAGATGAAACATGTTTGAGGTGCTCGTGAAGTTTATGGATGCGTTGTACAAACCTTGGAAAGAAATCCTGATCGGTGTCTCCTCAGACGGTGCTCGTTCTATGACTGGAAAGTTCCAAGGACTTGTCACTCGACTTGGACGTTGCGCAGAAGGGAAAGTAATCAGAGTATGGTGCGGTCTTCATCAGCTAGATTTGGTCATGCAGAAGGTTTTCAAAGCAGCACTGGATGATGAGTTTTATTCTACCTTAACGGTGCTAATATGACATCTCAAAAGCGGGCAAAATCTAATCGCAGAGATGCGTTAAAGTTGTCCCAAAGTATTTGTTGATACGAGATGGCTGTTGATGTTTAGTGTAGAAAAATGGCTTATGTCAAACATATGAAAGGTTCAAGAGCATTTCGAGAAGAAAAAAAAACGCATGCAAGCCGACATCAAGTTGGTGGGTATTCTTGTTCACCATAAAAGCGTTGGCTAATGAGTTCTCCTTTGTCTTCACATCGTTACATGGTTCAACGACGCAACTCTCACAGAAAGCGTTAAACTGACCGGGCTTGTGGATACTCTCTGCAGGATGACAGGGATGGAAGGTCCATTACGAAAGCTCCAGTTAGCGGAGATCGACCCATCAGAATACTCGATATGTGGTCGGTTTGCTTTGTCACATGAGGCAGCAAGACTGTGTCTGGAAAGCCTTGACCTTTATGTGATCAACTCGCTGGACTTGCTGGAAGGAGACGAAGTGAGAGCCTTAGCCAAGGCCGTAGCTGACATTTTCGTGCAATCTGCTAGTGGAATTAGTTCCATCGTCTGTGAACGCGACTCTCAAAACCAGCCAACTCAAGATACGGATGAATTGCCTCCAGTGTTGCCACATCAGCTGGTGAAGCTGGATATGCGTGCGTTTAATCGCATTCTTATGGATCACTTGCCGCGACTGGAGAAGCGACTTCCAAACTAAAGCGTTTACGAGATTGGCAGAGAATTTGTTCAGTTGTGCCGCGACTATCGGGAGGAAGCACACTTCAAAAAAGCTCTGGACACATGCAATGACGCCGAGACTGACTTTTTCACAGGATGGAGGGCGGGTTGTGCAGGTGAATTCTTCCCTAATCTCGCTCAATTTTGTGGTGATCTGGCTACTGTTTTCCCGAATACGGCCACGGTGGAATCTGATTTCTCAATCTTAGGATGGGAGAAAGATGACTATAGAACCAGTTTGACTGACTTCTCTTTAGAAGGCATATTTCATTCTAAACAATTCTCCAGTTTACGTGAGTTGATGGGACATCATGGTAAAAGTAAGGGCTGAGTAGCTGAGTAGTGATTATCTTTGCGGTGACAACATCTGGTAGCTAGAAAAGTACTTTTGCTTCTTTTGACATCCATTCTATTTTGAAATAAATAAATGAGCGAACTCGATATCATTCTTCCGCCCTCGTTAGTTGCTGCTGGCAACGACTATATCTTCATCACACCATGATTCGCACACATGGACTTGCTTCGCTGCAATCGATGTTTCATGAGTTGGAAAATCATTAATTGGCAATCGTCACAATTACTTTTCAAAATGATGTATATGCAGGAATAAATGATAGCTTGAGACTAATGACGACTGGATCAGTTGCAGCATTTTCGTTCCAGCTTGTACAGAGCGAACGCGCTTCTTTCGAAAGAATAATCAAACTTTGATGTTTAAGGCAGACGTTTCCTTTTGTATTCATCGCGAAGATCACGTAAAACTAGAAAAGCTTATTGAGGATGTAGCAAGCTCGACTCATTAAATTGGCGACGCGGTTCTCTCTATCGCTGAGGCAATCGAATGCCTCGAGGTGAGAGACTTTCATTATATTTTAAGGCTTTCGGGTCATGAGACGAGCGCTCGACTTACCGTACAGTAAAGTTTTTTCCATCACGAGTGCTTAGCATTGCATACTTTATCCGCCGCAATTCTCCTCTTCCAAGTGCCAGTGGACATGATACCCGTTCACTCCGTTTTACTTTGGCAGGGAAATAATAAACACTCTCCCAAAGCATCCAACTTGATGCTGGACGGGAGCGGCAGATCCATTTTTCCATCATGGACCAAAACGATCTCCATATCGAATGCATGGGCGACGAAGCGCAGGTTTTGGGGTCACACAAGCTTGCTATACAGACACTGGAACAAAAGGATGTATGGATTCCTTTGGAGACGAAAAAAAAAAGAATATACAGCGAGCCTTGTCTTGCCCTAACGCTTAAACATGTGAAGCGCAGCTCTCCACTCGCCCCTCGTATCGCAGCGCTGTAAGTACATCAGACTTTCTATCTCCATCTAACGCTTAATGCAGTACAAATTCCACCGATGAAGAGATTTGCACCGCCTTTGGTTTTTCGATCTAGACAATAATAATTTCATCAGTGCCTTGGAGATCCGACACATACTCAAATGTATGGGATAGAGCTTCGTCGACGCCGAAGTGGACAAGATGATCAAATTATGCGATGTCGATGGCGACGGACATGTCAGCTACGATGAATTTCGCCGCATGGTATTGGATTCGAATTCCGCTCGCCACCAAATGCAAACGACTTCTAAAGCGCACACCGAGCTCAAAGTTACTCCGTAGAAAAGAAGGAACTGATTATGATGCTGTAGAAAGAGACCAAAGCATCCGTCCAACGGCTATGGCAACTATTCGATGACCATCAAATGAAATGCTTGTACTCGAAGAAACAATCGATTATGAGGTTTCTGCCTCCTTTTCATAAAGAACCATTAGGACCTTATCGAAGGCTTTTCACGCTGTACACGGAAAATGAACTAGTTGATACTCGTCAGCTTCTTATCGAAATATTGCATGAGCTGCAGGACGGATCCACGGATATGATGAGGAAGCGCGTTGAGGTTTGTATTCGTGTGTATGACGATGAACGGAACGATTTTCTCTCCGAAATTGAGCTCAAGGTGCTTAGCATATATGCTATTGCGCCAATGCCGAGTCGACATCGCACGTCACAATAACGTGCCCGTTTGGGGGACGTGACTGTAACGTTCCTGGCAGCAAAATCGCTGAGAGTCAAAAGACGTGAGTTGTAACATCTCAACATTGAAGCTCAGAAACATACTGAATGAGCTCAAGAGTACATTTTGTAGATCAGGCCCCAAACTCGATGCTTAATCACCAGTCTGACTTCCGTATATGTAGACAACGTTTTCTGCTTCTTGTGAATTGGATATGGTATAGCGGATGAGCATAAACAAACATCGAACGTCTTTGCTCATTCTTTTCCAACTTGAATTAATGATATTTCCTTGTTACCCCTGAATAAACATTCACATATTAAGCACTATTACATTACATTTTCCGCCAAAGACCAACGATGAGTGAGCAAAAATTGCTGCACTGGACCGTAGTCAACGTGGCGCGCTTTCTGATGCTGCAAGCAAGCATGCGCTGTAATTTAGGCTTGCGCGGTCGAGTAGTCGCTGTGCATTCTTGCTCGCCATCTTACGATTTCGGATTTGAAAGTGTTCGTAGCCAGAACGGCTACGAAGAAGATCTTTGATATCTATTAGAAGTGATTTGAGCTGGTGAATGCACCACAAACGTATTCTATCGTAAAACGGAACGACGAGACCAGAAATGGCGCGGGTACTACGTTAGTCAACGCAGTGATTTATGTGGGCGAGTTTCAGCGGCATGTACTTAGGGAGGCATTAGAGCTTGTACGGCGAAAACAACGAAGCGCCATCCGACAATGAGCGCATGAACTCAAAGCCAAAATGATAATATAGGGCCACAGCTCACCACATAAGACGCTCACTCGACTACGTGGCAGGTGTGAAGAACGTGAAGAGAATCAGTGCTGCATGATGAACAAGACGTAAGCCTATGAATGCTATAGTGAATGTGTTTTGATTCATTGATCGGTAACCAAGACACGAGCAGAGATAATGAGAAATACCAGAGCTAAGCGATGCCTCGAACTCACTTGAGGACAGATCTTTGCTATCGACATGTGTCGTATATCGTAACGAGAACACGGGATAACAACACATCACATAGATGGTAGGAGCTCAAAATACAAGCTAATTTGCACGGCGGGGTGAAGTGTCTTACGTCGTGGCTCGTCGAACAACACTTCGGCCTTGTTCCGGTGGGTTTCAACTTGACTGTCGTAATTGACACATCCACGATGCAATACTGCGTTCAAGCTGGAGCATTGAGCGCTGTTCAACACATTCATGATAATTTCCCGAGTGTATGTATAACATTCATACATTTTCATTGTTTGCATGTTTTATCTTTTACCGGAACACTCACCATATATCAGACAATTTAACTTCCTAAAAGACCGCTTTAGTGGGCTTCTGCGTTCTGCGGTCCTGTTGCCGATGCGAGCGTTTGTTGCTCTTTTTCGCTGCATATATTCTGTTCGTAGGGAAAGATTAGATCAAAGAAATAAACTCTGACTCAATCTCGGTGAACCGAATGATGGCCAGAATTGCAATGGTGCTGATGCATGCGCTAAATCGAGGTGTATCCGCTACCGTTGGCGTTCGGATACAAACCACTTCCTCAGCTTCAATGAACTTTAGAAGATGTTTTTTAGTAACAAAGGACGGTATCCAGTAAACAAGGATGTAGTCACCAAACGGCTTCGACAAAATAACAAAAGTATACGTGGTAATCCATATCGCCACCAGCTGCATTTTTACATTTTCATGTCCGTCGTCCCCAGCGGATAACTTACAGAGCTCCATGTTGTCCGGGTTCAATGAGCTAAGCATAGCTGCTTCGAATCTTCGGTGCTCGATATCCAGTTCGTAGTATTTCTCCAGCATAGCTTTCCTGCCCCAAGGTGCGCGTACACTTGACAAAGAAGATGCTTGATTTGGAAATTGTATGCACTATTTTCCAGGCCATATTCCAACAAAGTAGCGACTTCTACCAAAAGTTCGTAGGGTACCGATCGATTCGTTGCTTCGTGCAAACATGAGCAGGTCTCTAATAACGTATGCGCTGAAAGAAAAAGCAAATCATCGGTGAGTTGAGCTTCTTCGAGGCCGCCTTCCGATTTGCAATTCGATGGTTTCAGTTGAGCATATTCTTCCACGTACTATGTAGCCATTGCGTGGGTAGTGAGCATTGACATCTCTACATTGTGGCCCATATATATAAGCGTTTTCTACTGAAAGAGGTAGCGATTAAACGATGTAATTTACTGCTTCTTTTCCGTACTGCAGTCCAAGTCATCGATCGATTTGATAGTGCTGAGAGCTGCGGAAAGTAGATCATTTCATTGAGAAATCGTTGCTTAAACTCATTACAATGAGCGCCTAAGGAAGTTTGAATGCCATCATCATCGTGCATGACAATATATTTTCTAATGTCGGTAAAACAACATGGCTTTGCATGGAACAGGTTCAAGTACTCCAGCAATCGTTTCTTGGACTCAACGAAAAAGAATTGGACTTGCTCATCGCTCTGTGCATGTGCTAGAGCAGATGCAACAACGTCGATGTGTGCAAGTCGAGGACCACGCTAATTTGGTTGATTACTTTGCATCGTCGCCAGCTCTTTGCCAATTTCTTCGTGAAATGCTCGCACGTCATCCGTATATATCTCCATACTTGCCTCTAATAAATCCTGGAGCACGGCGTACTCATCACTACAGCATTTTGTAAGCAATTCTCTACATGCGCTCCGACAAATATCCCATTGTTTACACTCTTTGCTCATTGAGTTTTCTACTTCAGCCTCTCCACATACGACAGCGAACATGCGTTCACACACACATCTTCGCAATCATCTTTCGACGGTACCCCTCGCGTTTGATTCCCCAGTAGCGCAGTGAGATCATTCAATGCTCTCAGTCCTAGTTCCTGCTTACCTTGGTGACGAAGAATCGTCAAATACAATGTCACTATCTCCCCAGTCAAGCAAGAATCATCGACCGTATCCAATGCCTTTGCAAGCATTCTCTCCGCCAGAGCCGCAACATTGTCGGAAGCATTTTCAATTCTTACTTGTAGCAGCATGCTCGTACATGCCCAATATATATTTTGTATCAGCTCCTAGCGATTTATATATTTTCATAGCGATCTGCTACTGTTTGACCAGATTCCCTTTTCGAACGTAAGCTGAGAACAATTTGAGATGGAGCTCCTCACTTTCAGGCGCCGCAGCGCATGCATCTTGTAGCGTCGGAATCATTTCCAGCTCCACTCTAGAGAGGCGAAAGACATGATGCATTGTGCTTACGGTCAGCTCATCCATTGGTTTGTATCTTTGTACTTCTCGACAAAGTTGAAGGGCTTCTTTTGTCACGTTGCGGCGTTCATAGCAGTGAGCGCGAAAGAGTTGAACCAATGGAATTCGAGACATCCTTTTATGAAAGCTTACTTGAATTGCTTTCTTGCATTTCTGGCTGTCTATTGCATCGTAATTTGAGCTATGTATCCTGCATGATGAGATCGGAACCGATTAATCTGCAATATTGGACATCACGAATTGATAGGCTGGATTTGATTGGTTAATAATAAGCTTAGGAATATGATGCGATACGCAGCACAACCGATGCGCAATTGCGCAAGAAGTTGCGGCGTTCGTCTAAGATCGATGAGATTTATGTCGGTACAAAATGATATGTATATAAATGTACAGCGTCAGAGCTGCAACTATCGCCAGATTTTTTAGATAAGGCGGATTTCCACGGAGAGCAAGAGCGATGCATCACGATTGTCTCGATTTGAAGGGGTACGCATAGATTTGTTTGGCGAGATATTTTGAAATGAAGCTAACGCGCTTAGCCTATAACGTGGTCTAGGCTAGTTTTGGTAGCACTTGCTTGCAGTGGAGCCATGTATCACGCGAGAAAGATCGCCTTCAATCACAAAGTAAGCTGTGCATTGTTGTGTGTGCTATGCAGCTCATAGTATTTTTGTTTGTAGCTATTAAAAAGGTTGTCTCGGTGGGAAAACCATTGCTTGGAGGACCATGGACTCTGGTGGATTGCGACACAAGACGAGCAGTGACGGATGCATCTTTCAGAAACAAATACTTGCTGCTTTATTTTGGTTTCACTCATTGTCCGGACATTTGTCCAAACGAGCTTGTACGCATTGGAGAAGTGATTGATCAACTGAAATCAGACCCAACATGTCCCGACATCCTTCCACTCTATGTCACAGTCGATCCGAAACGCGATCGATTACACAAATGCAAGCTTAGAAACGAGGTAAGAGCCTCAAGAATTCATTTTTCTGCATCGTCGATACTTATCTACTCATGTGCGATAGACTTCCATCCTTCTATTGAAATGTTTACGGGAACTCCGGACCGAATACAAGATATAACTAAAGCGTACCGCGTCTACTTTAGTAAAGCAAATATGTCGGACAACAAAGGAGAATACCTCGTCGATCATTCTATTGTCATATATTTGATCGATCCGGACGAAGAGCTTCTAGACTTTTTTACTCGGTTCGCTAGAGTGAAGGATATATACACATAGATTAAGAGCTATTTTAACCAATCATAAATGACATTAATTTTACGTTTGCATACATTAAGTTCGTATACCTTAAAAGTCACTTTGGATCTTTTTCAATGGCCAAGCGCAAGAACGAATCCGGACATATCCGTCGCGAAGATTACGACGCCGTGGAGGCAGCTCAGCAACAGTCAAGTGGTACAATTACTCGTGGATTCAAAAAAGCATCAGAAAACAGAATCTTTCAACGTCGGATCGTGCAGGCAAGTGCAGCCAGGCCCCAAAGCAATGGCAACTATAGTACCACCGGAACGTTTTCTGGTACTCAGTGCAACGTACGAACTGCTGCTCCAATTACGAATGGGGTGCACGAAAACCATTGGGGGAATGGTGAAAATGCGATGAGCTCCCGGCCTACTGAGCTGAACTGGAATTCGAGTGACAGGCCTCAATACAACAATGTGAACGATTATGCAGCTCCTTCCCAAATGAATACCAAGCGGACCGAGCCATGCAGCTGGACGACCGATGATGAAGCTATAAATCAGTACGAGAATATCTCCACCGATTTGCCATTCGCACAACACACTGGAATCCAATTTGATACACAGCGAACTGAGCCGACCAGCTGGTCGATGAACAATCAAGCTTCAAACCACGACGAAAATATGTCAACAAACTCGCCATTCTCACAGCTTACCAAAAGTCAGATGAATAACCAGCGACCCAGCCCAACCAGCTGGATGACAGATGACGAAAGTATGGATCTGTCGGAAGATATGCTTATCGATTCGCCATTCGCTCAGTTCACTGGCGTTTTGATGAACGGCAAGCATATCGATCCAACCAGCTGGATGACAGACGACGAAAGTATGGATCTGTCCGAAGATATGGTTACCGATTCGCCGTTCGCTCGATTTGAAACCTTGACGAACGGCCAGCATATCGATCCAACCAGCTGGATGACAGACGACGAAAGTATGGATCTGTCCGAAGATATGGTTACCGATTCGCCGTTCGCTCAGTTCGCTGGAACTTTGATGAATGGTCACCATATCGATCCATACAGCTGGATGACAGATTATAAAAATATGGATCTGTCCGAAGATATGTAACCGACTCGCCGTTCGCACGACTCACTGAAAGTTCAACGCTAGCTCATCTTACAAACACGAACGACTAGAGAACGATTGAGCTCGAAGTACAGCACAGGAATGAGGTCACAGGATATTTATATCCAATCGTTAGGGAAATGTAAAAAACGCGCAGCCACCGAACAGAACTGGTTTTGAAGGAAGATACCTATACCCCTATATTAAAAGCGAGCAGCGAGTCCAGCCAAACAACAAGCTGAAGAATGACTTTTCTAAAAATCATAAAGGTATCCAACCCAGCATTTATCCTATTGCACGGCTTTCTGAAGATCTTTTGTGTGGCTCTACTACCGAGCCGAAAAATACTATATTGGATAAATCTTCAAGAGATGAAAAAGAGAACGAACGCAGAGTTTCTCTAATCGTATAACTCACTAGGAGATTCTGAAAGGTTCAATATATTGAGTCGAAGTATAGCATCATGATTGATCGAGAGATTGCGAAATATAATGAGGCCATCAAGACACTACATGAAGAATTCAAAGAGCTATTGGAGAAGCAATTTGATGTTGATCCGTCTTGTTCATCCAAAGATGTGCTTACGATTCCTAAATTTATATATCCAGGATGGCCACATGGGCTGTTATCACCAATCTTAGAGATACATACGGCAGGCAACGGGTCTGAGAAATAGGTGTGGCATAGCAGTAGCTTTATTGAAAAGAATATGGTATGAAAAGAAGAGAAACTGATGAATTAATTGGTACCCAGTGTGTGGGAGTAATACTTTCAATGGATACACCAATCTAACACAGCAACTAGCAATCGAAAAAAAAGCTGAAGCGAATGCAAATGAGAAGATCTAGCGACACGCAATAGCTGGAGATGAAGTAGAGATACAAGCTTGAACACTCCTCAACCAACTTAAGTTGTGTTTTATACTGGAAAAAACAAAGAATGCCGGCGCTGCAGCAGCTCGTATAAACATATGTGAATCATACAGCACCAAAATCGGATTCATTTCTACCAAAATCGTTTAATTAATCAAAATTGCCAGCGACATGGTACAATACACTGACATAGATCCACGACTTACACATGCAACGTTTTGGATTAGACTATCAAGCGCCATATGCGGAGCGCAATATCACAAGCTGGCATCTCGTCAATATTATGGACAAAATTCAGTTCATCATGAACTCATTTCCGCAGTTATCATCTGCTCCATAGAAGCATTCCATGGTTTAAAAGCGATTCAGTGGCATTACAACACAAAATATGTATCACATTGGACGATACCTTTTGCATCAATGTTATTTGTTGGGCAGACATTTTCTCGGGGCTCTTCTTCTTCACCAACTGTTTATGTGCCCAATACGTCGAAAACGTTGATGAAAACGCAGCTTCATTACCGCTACGAGTAGCAGTGTATTATTGAGGGACTCAAGAAAAAGATGAGAGACAACAACACCACACAGTTGAACGATTCAGCTTCATTCTTCTGAAGGGATACTGCCTAGCTAATAATGGTCAGGCCTAGCTTTGGTAGCCTTGCTCGTCTCAGATCTGTATGCTACAACTAGCTTGTAAAGTCCACCTCCAGATTCAAAGATAGTGAAACATTGGCTTGTTGCTGTGCGATCAAGTTGAGCGCCGACATATGCCAATCTAGAGGCACCACCATATTCTGACGAACTCGTTGTCCATATATATTTGTCGATGGCATCTTTTGCATATTGAAGATGATACTACTGGTCAACCAATACAAAATCCAGCATTCTCCGACATCCTTTCATCCTATTTCAAAATTAATTGCGAGCGCGATACGAATGCACAAATGCGAAGTCATACACAAAAGAAGCGATCCACCAATTCAAATTTCTCAATCGTCGATATTATCGTATCATTTGAAATCGTGTCTCACATCAAAAGAAAATGCGCGCGAGAAGTTCAGACAAGATAAAGGATGTTGGCAATGCATCGTGCGTACCACAGCTCGGCTATCGATCGCGAAGACAACAAATATTTCCATGAGAGGCTATTTCTGAATAATAACAAACATAGAAAACATAACGACCTAAACACGGATGCTTGATACGGCTCAATTGGAATTCTTGCGATGGTTTAGCGCAAGAACGAATCTGAGCTTATTCACCGCGACTAATTTGATTCTTTGGACGCAGACCAAGAAATAAAGACTGAGTCAATCCTTTCTGAGTTTCAAGGAGCCTACGATGATTGTATAGCTCAACGTCGTATTGCGAAGGCGCGTGTATCAAGACGCAAATTTCAGGATAACGGGAATACCACGTTTATTCCATTCGCACAGTTTTTTGGGACTCTGAGAAGCGTGAAGCCTATCTATCCGAAGAACTCAGGACGAAGATTACAGATCCTGCTAATTACGAAGAGGCATTGAGGGCACAAAACGAAAAGTTCAGGCAATCGCTCGATAAGCAATTTTTTTCTAATCCGGCTGCTTCTGTGGAAGCGGATGTGAAGGTAGCATAAATCTGGCTCTATTGTACGATCAAAGAGTATTATCTTACGATTATAGGAATATATACGGCTTGCCACTGCTTCCATAGAAAAGTACGGTGTAGGCGACGGCGAAGTGATGAAATAAACGGAGCGGGAAAACTTTGCCTACGCTAGCGCAGTGGAACAAAGAAGCATGAATACTTCCGTAGCATCCTTTGCGAATAAATTTTTATCCTCTATTTCTTCATTGCCAGGAAATATTTTCGTGAGCAACTTGTCGTAAACATCCAAACCGTTTATCTTCGGTGGAAGACCTTTTGCTGCATCATCTGCTTCTATAACCAGTTCAACGAAGAATGAAAAAAACGAACAAGTACTTCAAGTGGAAACACCTTTCTGGCGGTGTTTCATTCTAAGCAAGACGACCACTTGGATTGGAAACGCATTTTCCGGCGGTATTTCATTTGGAAGCAGGACTGGCGATGTAAGCGTCGTACAAGCAAAACCGTTCAGCATCGGAGCGAGCCCATTCCCAAAGTCTTCGACGACCACATCCACTACAACTGACGCGAATGATGATGAAGAACCGTTGGTCAGGAAGCAACCGTCAATCTCAAAGTCTGATGCTTTCACGTCGTCATTTTCCAATCCTTTGTCACCCTCATATTCGTAGAGTGAAGCAAACGATGCTTCTTGCGTATATGAGCAGGAAAAAATACAGCTCTTTAAAGTCAAGAAAGATGAAAAACGCTGGGCGGACAAAGCAATCAGCTTCATTCCGACAAGATAGCTAAAGCAGTTGCGTAGCGTCAGCACCAGCTACTAATGCAATCATATATGATCTGCATTAAAATATACCGAGGACCAGGTTCTGTATGAAGGCATTTTGATCTAACAAACCGAAACCAACTTAATCACCTTAGGCTCAAGCTCTTTCTAGTGCATTGCGAGCACATTCGTCCTCGTAGGAAAGCGTTTGGTACAGTCGTATCCATAAACAGTGAGTCAATCATAATCAGCCAACAAATCTCGAAAAGAAGCGGACACTAATCAAACACAACGGTAGACGAACGTAGTCCGTAAGGCAAAGCCGAGCAACGCTGAATCACGGTCGCCTGAGTGGCTTGCATATTCATTCAATACGAAGAAGAACGACCTCATTCATAACTTCCTTTAAAAATGAGGATCTTTACAAGCGTGAAACCTCTTTCGTATTTAATGATTTTAAACCATGACCTCTTCGGAACCATAGGAGAGACATTCCGAAAATATTTTGCCAAATCAATGAAGTTTCAGCAGAGGCTATGCAAACAATGCAGCAGAAAAAGGATAATTTATTTATAGATATTATTCGCGACCTTTTCTACGCTGTTCTCGCGCAATCTGCGGACGTGGTGACTTTGACTTTGCGCTGGTACTTGTACTTCGTCCCAAAACGTTTGACGGTATCCTTTCTTGGCGATATGTTCTCGTTGATTTCCGCAGTTCTGTATGGTGGGGCTTGGGGCGAGCGGTCAACATGTTCCTTGGGGACGAGATGATGACGTTGAAGCCTGCGTTGCTCATTCGGAGCGTGAAAGACTTGCACTGGGCCTCCAGCTGGTGCGTTCTTTGCGCGAAAGACTTTCCTCTGCCGCGTCTTGCTTGAGGGAGGGTTTTCATGTCGCCAAGACATGATCGCCGTGCCCGCGAATCTCTGACGATCATGCTTAGGCGTACGCGAATCGGCGCGACGTCGCCATGACAACTTCTCCGTCTCCCCTGATCTCGGCTTTCTTGGTTCATAACGCGTACGGGTACGGGTAGCCGTATAGCTGGGCATCGTCTCCACATTCGGTCGTTGTATCCACCGAGTCTTCGTCGTGCACTTTTCTTTTTTGGAGAGTTCTTCATCGACCGGTGAGAGCGATGTCATACTTAAATCTTCTGTGGTCGAGTGCCGGGAATTCGTCCCTTTAAACGTGGAATTCATTTCTTCTTGGAACTGTGTATTTGCCAACGGTGCCGAGGCATAATCAATTTTCTCCACACAATTTGAGTCTAAAGAAAGACTCTCTCCAGTACTGGCCCATATCAAGTTTTTTTCCGCCGCCAGTATCACATGCTTGGTGTCTGCCACACTATTTGAATCCAATATAGGGCCATCTCCAATAAGGGCCTCAGCCACGTTTTCTCCCGCTGACGGAGCCCCATTTTCAATTGTCTCAACATTATTTTTATCCAACAACAGGTTCTCTCCAATAATAGCCGCTGCCACGAATTCTCTCACTGTCGGAACCCCATTTAAATTTTTCTCCACATTATTGTATCCAATAAAGGGCCTCCCGAATAATGGCCTCTGACATAATTTTTCCCGCTGACGGAGCTCCCTCATCAATTGACTCCACAAAACTTGAGTTCAATAAACGGGTCACAACAATAGTGGCCGCTGACACTATCGCTCCCGCTGACAACACCCCATTTTCAACTGTCTCTTCATTATCGATATCCAATGAACGGGTCTCCTCAATAAAGGCCGCTGACACAATCGCACCTGCTGACGGAACCTCATTATCATTTGTATCCACATTATTAATGTCCGATAAAGGGGTATTTCGAGTAATTGCCGCTGGCACGATTCCTCCCACTGACGGAGAGCCATTTTCAGATGTCTTCACATTAATGAAATCCAATAAACTCTCCCCAATAATGGCCTCTGTAATTTTCCCACTGACGGAACCCCATTTTCAATTGTCTCATTATTGATATCCAATGAAAGGTCCTCCCCAATAACGGCCGCTAATACGATCTCTCCCACTGACGGAGACCCATTTTCAACTGTCCCCGCACTAAAGATATCCAACAAAGCGTCCTCCCCGATAATGGCCGCTGACACGATCTCTCCCACTGACGAAACCCGATCTTCATTTGTCTCTACACTATTAATATCCAATAAAGGGTCCTCCCCAATAAAGGCTGCTGACACGATCTCTCCACTGACAGGCCCATTTTCAATTGTCTCCACACAGGTTGAGTTCAACAAATGGTCTTCCCCAATAATGGCGTCTGACATAATTTCTCCCGCTGACGGAGCCCCATTTTCAATTCTCTCCACACAACTTGTGTTCAATGGAGGCTCTCCACAATAATGGCTGCTGACGCGATCTCACCAGCTGAAGGAATCCCATTCCATTTGTCTCCACACTATCTAAGTCCGATAACGGGGTATCCCCATTAATGGCCGCAGACACGATCTCTCCCACTGACGGAGCCCCATCTTCAATTATCCATTTTTAATATAAAAAAAGGCCCTCCCCAATGATGGCCGCTGACATGATTTCTCCCCCTGACTGGGCTCCATTCTTGAATGTCTCCATACTACCTAGGTCCGGTGAAGGAGTCTCATCAATAATAGTCCCTGCCGTGATTTCTTCCGCTACGGCATTGATTTCCAATGTTTCAACCTTCACTTGATTTTCCATCTTTTCACGGCAATAAAGATCGTCGAAACGTGTTTTTAGTTCATTAGACGTGATGCGCTTAGAAATGTCCACTTCGAATCCAAATACTTTCCGTAGCGAATGACCGTATGTTGTCTCTTCAATCGTATAGTTCTTCGTTTCTTTCATCATGCGGTCGCAAATACCCGACGTTTCGTTTCTTGTGCTTTTGCTCTTACGTTTCTGATACAGTTTGAATACATTGGAAGGTTTCAGAGCTTCCATATCCACAAACTTCGCGTTATACGCGATGAAAGAACCGACGACAGCAAGGCATAGCGCTGTAACGGCATTACACGAAGCCGATGTCATCGTTTGAGTTAATCTGATAGTGACTCTTGCTTCGTTCTTTAGAATACCGTGCTATAAATAGAAATAGCGAACCAATCCTGAGGCAAGAATGACAATTATTGTCGTACGCCCGTTGGACAAACCGTCATGAATCGAAACGTTAACCAAGTCGTCTCGCCTCAGCTTATCCATCAAGGCCAATTCCTCCAGCGTATAAAGCTCCTTCAAAGCGCGTATATATTACAGTTATAGAAGCGTGGCTTCCAATGCGAAGGCGCCAGTGCAATAGTGGCTCGCCAACTAGAGCCATTCCACGCATGATAAGCTAAACTAGTTTCGATTACAAAAGAAAACTTGATACAATATTCGCGCTCCATACATTACGCTGTTTTCACAGAGTTTACAGGCCGAAAGACCTCAACTTTGCGTTGATATATGCGGTTTTTGCCGTAACGCTACGCTAACTCTTTTCCTGAAACATTCACTGCATCGTTCTCTAATGATGGGATGAGAGAAGCTTCGAAGATATGGTCGAATGAAAGTATATTCTTCAGAGTCTGTTGGCGGCGGGGGTATCTGCGCCGCGGTTTCGAAGACTTTGGCTCATGCTTTGCGGAACTGTGTGGAAATATTCTCGTTCGATAATCCATTTATTGACGCGATATGCACGGAGAAGTTTTGAACGGACTCCATGGAAAGCGCTGCATTCTCCGCCACTTTTTAACTACGTCTGCTTGGCAGACGATTGTGTAGAAATTAGTTGTCTGCATTCTCTCGGTCAAGAAGAAGCTCTCTCCTTGATTTTCTCGCATGCCTTCAGCAGACTGGAGAAAGCGCAACCGTATCAATTTACTCTGTCTTCAAATTCCGAAGATTTGATCTGTAGTCCATCGGCTTCTGTGCTTATTCAAATGTATAACTTGTACTGGACAGCGCACAGTTACGGCTTTCGCCGCCTTTTCTTCTGTCGTAATTGTTAGACTGCACTGAGGTGACTGCTTCGTGCCCTCCCCACTTTCCATGTCGGAGTCCACATCACTAAAGATGAATGCTTCGTCAACTTCATCCAGCTTAAACTGATGAATCGTATCGGAATTAGGAACTGAACTATTTGTTTCAAAGATTGTCTTGAGCGTGTATCCATACGTCAACTCTTCAACTGTGAGTGATTCTGGCTATTTGCGAATGCCTCCGTAACACGCCGAAGAACCGTTCTCTGATGCCTTGCTTCTTCGCTTACTTGACGGTCTGGCTTGTCTCGAAGGCTTCGAACTATTACTTTTACAAGAAAATTATTTTCATCGCGTATCCGGCGATCCATCGAAAACGCATTTCTCGCTTCAAAACCTACTGATTCACTCGGTTGGCTATCGATACTAATTCACATCAAGCCATCGCTATAACGCGAGTGAAGATTGATGCCGCACGGCATCCTTGCCCGCAGTACAGCTTATGTGGTCCGCGTCCCCAAACGGAACACCGCTTTGACACGTCGCTTTCAGACCAAAATGTACATTTTATGCATCGAACTCAGCAAACTTTTGACACCACCGTTCAGAATCAATAGATGATAGTGCTTGACACGATTTCGATTCCAGACGAGGTACACTTATCAAAATTTATCCTCATCACCGCAACATTTCAGCTCTACCTTAATATAAAATATTACTCGAAATTTGCAATCAACCATAGTACGCCTTGAGATGTTGCACTCATCCACAGCTGCCTGTGGTCTACTTGGAAGCAGTACGACGAAATCTATGCACACACTTGAAGATTTTTGATTTGTGGTATCAATACTGCTGTGTTTATCGATGATGCGAAATCGAATGACCATGATCCTAATCGTCTCAAGCAAATCCTACATGTTGCCGAGCGACTATTCGGGGCACGGCTTATTACATAATGTAAGTAAACGTAAAGAACGGCTAATGCTCGTAAACCGAACTCGGCCTACAAAGTTTAGCGCGCTGTTTGCAAACTAATCGTACTTGATGGATCAAAAGATCTACAGCAATGTAAACCTCATGCAAAACCTGTCGTCCAAATGTTTTAAAATCATTAATTCACCCTTACTTCGGGGAACATTATATATTAGCCTATATAATATCTGTGTTGTCTATTGCCTAAGTATTCTGCTGCATAGCTACCAAATAGGCTCTCGCAGACCGCGACGTTGGCAGTTTTAAAGCATATTATCGTGGTCACGTTCGCAGCGCCCTCCGCATCCACTACCTCCAGCACATTAGCAACACGGCTCGTACAACCTATGCAGAACCAAACCGCTTCGACTCCACCTGACAAAGTTACGGTGGAGACTCTTTGGATATCTCCTCCGCCGCGGTCAGCCTTTGCCAGCTCAATTAATCATGCTTCGGTAATATGTCCCTGCTGGTAATATGAAGTCTTACCGTGGTTGTACACATACATGGCTTCCAACTGTTCTGGACAAGGACCTACGACTCGACGGTAAAACAGTCTACTTCCCCGCACTTTAAAAGATTCATACGCTCGATCTATAATATCATACGTACGTCCGTGTACTGTAGAAAGCGCCTCAGCTTCTTCTTTGCAATAGCAGGAACAACTTCACCTAATAAAGATACAGCCACAATATGCATAAGCGAAAGCTAGAGTCCGATAATACGGGATTAATTCCACCGCGGAAACGCTGAGAATAATTATAGAGGGCGCATAACCTCAGAGAATTGCGTACTACTCATATCGTCTTAACTAAAATACGTGAAGCTCAAAGTGTATTAGACTTGTAGACACATCGCGACGACGTTGATGCACAAATCTGATCTATTTGGCAACGTTTGACAAGAAATCCAACAAAATCGCGAAGCATGTTCCCATATTGTTATGATGGCATTCCGGCTACAATTTGATATCATGCGTTCATTTGTTTTCCAGACAGCACAGCACTATGGTGTCCTCCATCTGAAACGCTTAAAGCCCCTGTCGCTGTATAAAATCACATGTCTGATTATACAGCTCTTGTAAATTTTCTCGAACTTTGAGCACCCATATTTGATGCAGCAAGCAGTGAGATGTTTTATATTGTTGATGAGAAAATTTCTATGATTTATCCAGAGACCCGAACGCATGCACGGTGAACGTTGATGATGAACGTTGATGTGCTATTGCTAAAAAGAATAGCTCATAAACTTTCAAACGGCTTTCATGTAGTGGACAATAATGTTACAAAGTTTCTACTACAATTCGCTGCTGCACTTGTTATTGCATTGAAAATCCTGTTATTTCCATATTGATAACCAGAGTAAGGTATGTCTCTAGCTGTTCCTTTGTTTCGTATAGCGGCAGATCAATCCGATTGAAGCATGTGTGTGCTTTCGGAAACAAACCAGTAGGTGGAACGCCGCATGGAACAAGATGAATACCAAACCTTCGAACCCTCCCGTCGCTGCTCAATAATCCTTTAAATCCTTCAACAGGTACACGAGATGAGCCTGTAGCAAATTGCAACAGTCGAGCTCGCTTCTCTTGATCAAACAACCCAACTATCTCCCAAAACCACTCAATAACTTTCTTCTCCTTTTTGTTGGGCTGATCAGCCTCTTGATACTTGACATCAGTATGCGACTCCCAATCTTTTACATCGATACTAGGAACTCCACATAGTAGCAGTTCAGGTTCCTGATAGTCAAATACAGCAAGCAATGTTCTAGGAATAATGTCATAAATTCCTTGCAAGACAGCGTCGACTTGCTCATGCACTGTATCGAACATCTTGTACTTGACCAACAGGTCCAAGTATTCCTGTTTGTTCGAATCAGTCACAATGATATCCTTTCCACCTGGCTTCAACTCATCTGTGATAGTCTCGCCCTGAGCGTTTCGACGCTGCATCGTAAAGTCTAAGCAGGGCTTTCAACATGCTCATTTTCTTTTAGCCAGCTCGCGTTTCGGTACAGCTCCTGATCAAGAAATTCAAGATCTGAGAAGGAAATAGGAACTCCCAATATATGCTTGAGGAATGGGAGAGAAAAGTGTACATTAAGTAGCTGCCCTTCCAATAGGCATTTCGCAATCAAACGTCCAACGAACTGGTAGCTATTCAGATGGTCTGGGTGTATTTCTGCTGAGTTCGGGTTTATCCAGTAACTTGAATTTTCGACGTGCGTGATTTGAAAAAGGCCGTGAGACTCATCAAACAGCTGTTCACACAAGAGAGTGACCCATTCTCGCATCAAGCCACCGGCATCCAACCCGGGTTCTTCTATGAATTCAATACGAAGCCTTTGGCGAAGATCCGAAGCCGGTACAAGCATAAGAAGATGCATTGATTCGTTCAAAACTGCATCTCTTCTAATTTTGAGCAATAAATGTCCGTCCTCCCAGCTAATTGCAATTTTCTCTAGCTCTTGCAACAGCCATTTAACTTTTTGTCGGAACGGCAGGGCTGCCACAGCTTCAAAATCAATGACCGTACTTGCTCTGGGGTACTCGCTTGGGTCAATTGCCTCAGCTTCTTGCGTTATTGATTGCGCTGGAACCCAATCAACATTTCCGTTCTTATCCACGTGTCGAACATAGCCGACTGAAGACTCATTGATGAATCCCACATTTGTTTCCTCTAACACTTTTGATTGCTTGTTATTGAAAGCAGCTTTTGGGGTATCAAAATTGTAATAGTCGTGTGAGCTGTGCGATGACGAAGATGTTACCCTTGTGGCAACAGCACTTCCACTTTTCTCTCTGCTACTGTCTACATTATCTGCTTCAGATCCACGGGACCTATATTTGTGAATGTCTTTCTCCGACATAACGTCTAACATGGAATCTGACATGCTTGACGCTGTTGAATGTGCCATTGCATCTGCCGTCAATATACTGATTCGAGGCGGTAGACAGTCTTCATCTCGCACCCACCGAAATTGACCGTCATTAACCCTCTCTCGTCGCCAAAGATTACGTCTTCGAGCTCCCCTTTGACGCTGGTTGAGATTCATTTCATTCAATCGCCGTACATGGAATGAGCGCTGCCGCGCAATAAGCAATGTTTGTGCTGATGGAGAGGTATTAAAAGCTACAGGCGCAGGACGGTTGCTAATTTGAGGACTTGCTAGCGCCTGCTTTGAGATCACTGAATCGAAGAAACAATCTTATAAGATGAACGAATGCGTACGCCCAGCAGCTTACCTTGCGGTGTGCCGCACATAATACACTCATGCTTAGCGGGGTGATTATCATGGTAACATATAGAGCACTGCCATTCGTCGTCTTCCACAAAACTATAAGCAGGGCTTCGTAGGACTCAAGGTGTAATAGTATCGCCGCATCTTACCTGTCAACCAATGAGTGGCGCTGCATATTGTTGTAAGCATTATCGCGCTCTATTAATCTTTCTGTCCGTCGTTGCTGATAACAATATAACAGCACGCTTCCACCACCAAGAGCGAGAACAATAGCCATAAATACATACAAGTACGTCGATAAACCTGATTGAGATATAAATGAACACACTATACGATCTAGTGAACCACTTGATCATACCTTGCGCTCGATGGGGAGGACCCAAGTCATCTGCACTAGCAATGTCAGCTGGTGGCCTGTTATCTATGTTATCAGAGGCCCCGCGGATCACTTCCGTAATGCGAAGTGCATATAGGCTGAGAACACAACGACGAAAGAGCGCAGAGGCGTCGATACATGTTTCTTTATGGGATTCTTCCGTCAGAGTTGAAAGTATCGAAAAACGAAGCTCTTTTACGTGTAAAGTCGATTAAGTTCACTATTACTGATTCCTTGACTTTCGCTATGCACGTTATTGGAATTGATGTCTCAAACGGTGATTTGTGAGTAGCAAATGCTTAGAATAGATTACTTTGCTATTACATAATCAGCTGCTGCGTAATGTTATGTGACAT